>JAYKKT010000059.1:18207500-18368669 GCA_036023115.1 Brasenia schreberi
CCCCTCCGTAAAGGTCACAACCGGAGAAGGGGATAATGTGAGAGAGGGAAGTGAATGACGGAAGATAAACGGTCGATACCCATGAATGCCATGGACATCCCACGGTGCATAATAGTGCACGCAGCAATAATGGAGAACCAGTCCGCCGGAGATGCCGTCGGCCGAACACCAACTAACACCAAAATACATGGAGAGAGAAACAGAGAATTTGAAGGAACCAACTTCACCATATTTACTTAGACGCAGTGTTTACAGTGTTACTGATCGAGCTCGTCGAGTCACTGTGAGTAAATTTTCCAGAGAATGGTTCTTCCCTTTCACACTGTACACTGTATAATTACGCATTTGTTGGTGTTTTGGGAGGATCTATAGTAATTTTTTTGTTACCTTCCAAAGAAAATAATAAAAAAGATAGCATTGTTATTTGGTTGCTGATCTAATCAAAGATGCGCACCAAAAAAAGAGAAAAAAACGAGTGACTTGCGCGTTTTTTATTCTTGAAGCAGTAGAAATAGAACGAACAATACTGGGCAAAAAGTACAGACACCGATTAGACAAATAATTTCACCGCTCAATCTTGTTTATCATCTCAGAAAATACCGTGATTTCTGTCAATCGAAAAGTCACGAATCTCATGGATTTTCAGTTTCCGTTTCAAATATCTACTCCGTGACTTCGTTCAGGTGAAAAGGATCTAGCTTTCCTAATACTTCAGAATGCAATGAAAATCCAATGCAAGAAATTACAAATTTGCGATAAGAAGGAGAAAAACAGTGAGAAGAAAGAGCAACTCAAAGATGCCTATTACAATACATACAAAATCCAAATTCTAAATTAAGAGCTCAATACGGCAACAAGCCCGCAAAAGAAAGCGGACAAAGGAGACGAAGATTTACAGGGCATGGATAATTCAACCGGCTCAATGCTTCTACTCTCTTCCGAGCCATCAAAATGAATATATATATATACATACATACATATATATATATATATATATATATATATATATATATATATATATATATATATATATATATATATATATATATATATATATATATATATATCAAATTTTCAGCATATCCATTTTCCTTTGTTGCCATGTTGAAGATGAATGTAAAAGGGGGCCCTAATTGGGAAGCTCGGAAGAAGATTGCTTTGGGGACTGCAAGGGAAAGAGCGGAAGAAGCTCCGGTTCGGCGCCTCTTGGAGTGTTAAGTGGCGAACGATGAAGGTAGAAGCCCTTCTCGGCGATCGCCCTCTCCTCTTCGGACGAGGCAGCGGCCGGCAATAGCGACTCGCTTCCAGAACCAGGACTAGCCATAAGGTGGAAGCAGTCGGAATTTGGGCTGTAGAGCCCGTTCTCTAACGGGTCTAGAGGGGTGACCGGACTCGAAATCAGGATCTCCGGCGTGGTTCCGGCGGTTGGAAAAGAAAGGAGGATCTGTGATCTTGGGGAGTGCGAGGATGGGTGGAGAGATGCGAGGCCGAGTTTGATCTCGAGTTTACGCATGCTCCGCTTCCTTTCGTTGAGCTTGAAGGCCGACCTCCGGGGACCGACGGCGGCGTCATTATTGGCTACGTTGGCCGTCCGGCTGGCGAACCTCGGCGGCATGGTAATGGGCATATTCTCAGTCGAGTCTTCCGCGACGCCCGTTAGCTTCTGCACGAGCTCCTTGAAGGAACGCGGATCAGCATGCACGAACGCGTAGGTGACGCCGCCGTCGATATGCTTATGTTGGTGGCCGTGGCCGTTGCGGCCGCGGTGCTGCTGCTGCTGTTGATGGGCCTCTCCATGTGTCTATGTGTAGAGAGAGAGAGACTAGCATATATATATATATATATATACGCTTGTGATGGTGGAAATGGCAGGAGGAAGAAGTTGAAGAAAGACTAGGATTGGAATTGATGAAACGCTGCCTCATTGTTTGAAACTTGGGATGTGAGTACTGAATCCGTGCATAATTTCGTTCAGTCAATGACAGAGAGAGAGAGAGAGAGAGAGAGAGAGAGAGAGAGAGAGAGAGAGAGAGAGAGGGCCCAAACGTCCGGACAGAGAAGGGGCACGGCACAAAATTATGCTCACCTGATTAAATACATACTTTGTGTAATCTGAGATGCTACCGTCCTCCTGTCTTTTTCTCATCATACATCTCACTCCAATGGGAGAGATAGAGCGAGAGATCTCCTCAATGGCTTATCATGCGTGGGAGATGCAAAGGTTCAATATGCCTAGTTGAAGAAGGTCAGGTTGGTTAAACCTTCGGCTTTTGTTATTATTTTATGGCTCGTAAATGCTTAATAACGTGCATTATATGTGCCATTTTGGCACGGTTGCGTAGTTTGCACGGGCTGATTCCTTTTTTTCCTTTTCTTTCTGTGTGTTTATATAGGGATGAAAAGAGTCGACAGGAATTTGGTTCTGGGAGGGTGTGAATTCATGATTGTATGTGTATGGTGATGAAGAGTCGATAGGATCCTGTGAGGGTCTGAATTCCTGCTTGGTGCTACCTTTTGTTTTTCTGGTGTGGATGCAATGCATGTTGACTACCGTCTTTTGACACTAATAGAAACACATTTATGAGTGGCCTTTCGACTTTTTGAGAGAAAGGTGCTTAGGGAGAGGTAGGTGGAGTCTGGGACTCCTTAGCTTCTCGTGTGCTCCTTGCTTGACGGTAGAGGGTAGAGTCGGTTGATCGTTCGTTAGGTTGTATGACAGTGTCGTGGAGTCGTCGTGTGGACTCTTCTCCCTAATTTAGATTGATTGGTCAACTATTGATTAATAAAAAAACTTTTGAGGCTTCAGTATTTCTTGTCTTATGTTCATTGTGACATGCTTGAGATATGTGAGTTTATGATTTCGTTTTATTGTTGAAAATTGCTACATAGCATATCTAGGTGTCTAGACGAAGAGCAACCAGGATTAACGTTGATCACTAGAACTCGTAGGGTGACAAACATGATACCAGAGCATAAATCGTAATAAAAAACCGACAGGAGGCGATGAACATAATTTAAGGTTTATCGGTTGGCAAACGGAGTCATTTCGAACGATTCTAACATCATCAAGGAGGTCTCATTGTTATTGTTGGTTCATGGGCATCCCAAGGATTGTATGGAAGCCAGGAGCAGCGGCGAAACAGGGTGGAGAGCTGCTGTTTGGTGGCAGAATCCAGCACAGGTTGACACAGTTTGGTTTTAAGGAAATCGGATTCCGTTTTGATCCGATTTTTTGACAATTCGTTGCTACTACTTCATGGACATAATTTTCTGCTGCAAAGACATGATTTTGCATAGGACTCCATTGATTTGCGATAAAAATCCCCACGAAATTGGGCAATTAGATCGCCAGAAAAATATATATACTTGCTTGTCGTTTTTTTGACCTAATTTCTGTTTTTTTACTGCACTATTTCATTAGGCGGATTTCTGACTAAAAACGGCTACCCTTGGGCCGCCTAATTGCTGGTGGCAGACCAACACGTGGAGGAAGATGGACAGGACCCAGTGGGACAGAAAATGGGGCGGCTCATTGAGGGAATTGTCGACCAAGTTGGAACTTCGCAGCGGACTGCAGTTCGGTCCATGAGCTAGTGGCAAATCTCACCACTATTGATGGCTACTGGGGAACCTTCGGTCGAGCCTATGGTAGTCTGAGTTTGTGAGGGTATGTTGCAGGCCGTGGTGGTGGTGGTTTGACATTTGGTGGAGTGGCGGCCACATTTGATGGTGTCTTTGGCGGATTCACCTCAGGTCACTAGCCTCTTATTCTCACTTGTCGTAGCATTAACTCAGATTTGATTGTGCGGAACCCACATTTGGCCGAGCAGGACCCACATTTGATTCAGCGGGGTTCACTTGGAGAGATTATAGAGATTGAGATCGATCAAAAGAGATCTCATTTGGTTTCATTTTATCTCATTTGATTCTACTTTATTAAAGTGCCCTCCTGTTATTTATTAAAGTTTTATTCATTCCGAGGCAGAACAACTTTAATACAGATTTACTCGAGCAGAGCATTCCAAATTTAATAGACTTGTTCATGAAAGCCCTACGACACTTGGTGGGTGCATGTAGTAGGTTGTTCACATGGTGAGAACCATCCAAGAAGACTGTTGTAGGTTCATGCTAAGATCCCTTTTGTTCAAGATCATATCAATGTAGACGTGTCCTCAAGATTGGTTGGGTTTATGCAGTCTCTTATTGAGTGTCGATAGCCTCCGTTAACGGTAGGCAGATAGGAGGATGTTTACCCAGGTTACTGTCATCGCTGTGAACGATGGTCAACACCAGGTTGCAGTCTTCAACTACGGTGCCGAAACAGGTCCTATATCTATGATTGTCATTGAGTATATACCCACGTTTGAGGAGCGGATACAACAAATGCAGGCGAATTTTAATAAATCTTGGGCCAACCAAGCATTGGCCAATGTTCCTACATTGTGACTGCAGATAGTGCTATCTGCTAATATCGTTTAGATGTTATACCCAGCAGACACCGACAACACCAACACGCCGACTTAGAGTGCCTGACCATGTCAAGTTCTTTAGTGTTCGAGATTCCAAAATGATGGAGAATTGAATCTAGGATGTGGAGAACTATTTTTACGTAACCCACATACCAAAGGAGGATCGGTTGCTTCAAGTTGTTTTGTACATGAATGGTGATGCCAATCTTTGGTGGTGGGTCAAGCATCGAGCTATCAGTGCAGACAGTCGACCCCTTATATCGGTAGCAATACTTGTCATCTCTTACAGGTTGGAGAGCCCCTGAGGAAGCTACTCACAATGAGGCACACGGGGAGCATGTGAGTACATACATAAGTTTAGCATCGCCTTGTTTGAAGTGGATAAGTTTAGCATCGCCTTGTTTGAAGTGGATGACATGAGAAACAAGGACCAACTGTTCTTGTTTGTGGGCTTCAAACTTGGACCTGAGTCGAGATGAAGCGACACAACCCAACAGAATTCTACACGGCCATGACGATGGCCCAAGGATTGGTGAACTTATGGGGTGACTGTATGGACAAGAAGGAGAACGGTGATGACACATCCAATAGTAGCAGCCGTGGTGGACATGGTAAACAGGTCGGTGACATCGGGCCAGGATAGGATCCTACCAGCACCCAACAATCGGGAGTGCAGATGGCAATAGGAAACCGGTCATAGAAGCAACAGGGTCAGGGTTGTGCTATGTCTGAAATGGAACCTACTGGAAACGGGATTTCCCAGACCAGTGTTGCTGCGATTATGACTGAGGAAGACTGTCCTCAACCTGATTTTGGAGGCGATGAGGAAATGGCACATGCAGTACCTATATAAGTGTAAACACGATGGAGGTGTAGGAACACCCAATTTCATAACTGGTTCTTAGTGAGACTCAGTTCGACCAACACCGAGTGCAGGCCATGGCAAATTCAGGTGCCACTCACTCCATCATCAAAACAATCATAGCATAGGAGATAGGCTTACAAGTAAAACCATCTAACCAGTAGGTGAAACTAATAGCCGATGTACCACACCTAGTGACAAGTATGACTCGTGCTTGCAAGTTGATGGTGGATGGGGTCTTGGACCTTATTGTGGCCAACCTAATAAGATTTCTTTTAGTGTTTAGTTCCAACTTCTTTCGTGCATCTAAGACTATGGTTATTCCTCATCTAATTTAGAATGTTGATCTTGTTCTTGACATGCATTGGTTGAGGAGAATTGAAGGTGTGGGACTGCCTTCACACATCAAGGTCAAATCCACACTCTTAAGGCCCAGAGGGACCCAACAACCACCTGTGACCCACGCACTATTATAGAAATAGCGGTAAGCCCACAACAACAAAGCAGTAGCAGGTAAGCCCACTCTACACCAGATTGGTGCAGGTGAGGCATGTTAAGAAATCTATCGATGCTCATGGAGGTTGACAGACATTCACAGTGCAACACATCGCAGGAAATGACTGGAAGACCTACTGGCTAGGAGGAGCAAGAACCTCTCCCTGAGGCATAGGGAGGTTGAGGACAACAATGGCCCCGGCCGATGCAGGAGAGATGATGGTTCAATCAAGGTGTAGTAACTTCAGATCAGCACTATGCAATTTAGTCTTCAGCACGACGGAGCTGGAACACTCAATGAGGAGTCGTGGGAAGTGCTGGCCAGCAATAAAGATGACTGTTGCAGCGTGCAGAAGTGCAAACAACAGGCAAGCTACGGGGTAGATCTCATACTCAAAAGGAGCGGGGATGCTTGAGGGAGTGTCATTCACGCATGTGGCAGAAAAGATAGCATACTACAACAGGCGCCATGCTCCAGCACAAGCTCGACAAACCTGATGGATAGGACAGTGCGCCGAATAACGCAATGCTAAGAAGTGGTGCCCGCGAAATAACTGGGAGACCGCACCACCAGATTGTAACAACACAAAGGTTCACCGGGTTGAAGAAGGCTCTACCACAAAAATACACGATTCAACCTAGGGAGGCTTACCGACAGTCTCCAAAGAGGTTTCTGTTGCAGAGGTACAGCCAATCCGCTACCGACAATTAATCTTCAAGTCTGCCTAACAGTATTGAGTTTGTACGTGTGTTTAGTCTAGTATAGGTCGAGTCATGTTGAGGCCTTTAAGTGTTTTGATTCTAACATAAAATGAGTAGTATGTTGATAAGTCTAGTACAAGAACAAGATTCATGTCTCACCCGATTGAATAGAATCCATGTAACTGCTTCCTTAATCTATAAAAGAAAACCAGCATTAACTAAGTATTCGACCATTGAGAGTTGAGAGAAAGAAAGGTACTAGGCGAGAGCTCGGTGAAATCTAGAGTCGATTAACTCTTGAACCGGCTGCCAAGCAATGCCTCAAAATCATCGTGTGGACTCCTGCCTCTAGTTTGTATTAATCGGCCAACCATTGATTAATAACGAAACCACTTTTTAAGGCTTTGGTGTCTCTTATGTTCATTATGACATGCTTGAGAAATATGCAAATCTATGCTTCTGCTTTATTGTTAGAACATCACTATTATGACATAACTAGGTATCTGGAGAGATTGGTTAAAGAGAAGCACTCACACTGGTCACACATGGTGATACTCCCACCTCAGTAAACCATTTTGTACGCTTCAAACAATGTTTAATGGACCTATAGCTTTCTTTTGCCAACACCACAGAATCAGTACAACTAGGACTCTTTTGGCTAGAGGAACAACTTACAATAACTACAGTGAACAATGTGACGAATTTTAGAGGCGTGCATTTCATAGGCTCTCCTCAAACCCAAGTTGAAAATTCTCTTTTTGTGACAAAAAAGAAAGGTTGGATGGTTAAGATCAGTTGCAGCCTTCCCAGTAACTAAATTTTGCCACTCACTCGTACCTGCGATGTGACTGGTACCTGCGATGTGAAATGAATGCCCATATAGCACAGGCCAAATTTTGCCAAAACAAGAATAGATGACTTGGAAAGTTCATCTTTTCGAGTGGCTTTCACGATGTAAACTATTACATCCTTTTAGACCCGTGTCCTTCACTTGAAACCAGTAAGGAATTATATTGCTGAAACCAAAACCAAGCCTTTTCCCACGCTGAGTGGGTTAGCTACATTGAGTCGCTGATGAGCTCCATCTTGTGTCAAACTACCATCTAGACATGGCATGTTAAAGACGGCAAAAAATGCTACTAAATCATCTTGCACAATAACCAAAATGCAAGAGGAAGTACAAACAAAATGGGCAAGTTACAAGGAAACCTTTATCGAAGTACTTCACATTAAAGAAAGGGTAATCATATCTTAATTACTTATGAAACAATTGACAATCACATTCAAGTGAGACTATCTATTTGGAGAACTCCACATACTGATCTTGAATATCTCCTCACTTTTAGATCTAAGCGAGAAAAGAATAGGATGACATTAGCGTTCCATAAGGTTTAAGGGATCACATACTCATGCAACACTGAATGGCTCAAAAATCAGCAATATAAACCTTCCAAAATAAGCAAATAAGTGCATCAAGATCAGATACAACCATGCCTAAAATCAGGAAGAGTGTTTGAGGATATTGATTTAGTACAGAAATAATCAATAGAGACAAATCACTGACACTCCAAGATGTGAAGCAACTTTCATATTCCTAACAGTCGCTCTAGCCGCAATCACAGGACGCCATGGATCCATCTTCGGCATCAAACATTCCATCCCATGCCTGAACAAATTTCATCAATCTTAAAGACCAATCAGCAAGAACAGAAACAGTTCAACCCAGTGTTGTCTGACGCGTATCGCTGGGCTCCACGATACGGGCGTCTGGTATCGTACTTTAATATTAAAATAATACAAAAAAATTTTAAAAATCAAGAAAATTAGTAAAAATCCGAAAAAAATCTGGAAAAATCTGATAATTGCTTTAAATTCATATAATGCAAAGTTTAGCCCAGATTGAACATTCAACATTGAACAATTGCATCCAAAATTACATATTTTGAAGCAAAAAATGAAATACATTTATATTTTACATATTGTAAATTTGTATCAGGATCATTAACTAAATAATCTTCATCTTCTACTTGATAAAGATTCAAAGTTTCTCATCACCTTCTGCTTTAAAATGAAAATCTTCATCTCCTTCGTGATGTTGTTGCACTTCAAATTAATTCATGCAATGTCTTCTTGGAGTGCATTTTCTTTGTTATCTTCCATAATCCACTCATCTAATATATCAAAATTAACAAACTGCTATCTTTGTACATGTAGTTGTCATATTTGCTAATTTTCATATGTGAGCAAAACAATGAGCTCAATTTCTTTGATTATTGACTCTATGACCCCTCAGTGATGTGATATTATTACTTGATGATATCCCTTTTCTCTTACTAGAGACTAGCTTTTTAACTAATGCTTGAGCTTCATTTCTCACTTCACAGACTAAGTTAAGCCTCACGCACGTTGATCATGTTCAACTCAATGGAAGTCACGTAAGGTGAACCCTAAAATAGTGAAGTTGTGAAATGCCCACTCAATGAACCGAGACAACCAAATGTTTTTAATTGTTTGCGATCTCATGAAATTAGAAACTGCTAGCAGAAATATACCTAAAAGTTGGCAACAGAAAGGGAAATGATTTTGTCACAATTTTTATTTGTTCATAAATTATTCTTATTCAATAAATAAAATTATAAACCCAAATTACAAGCATAGGGAAGTGAAGAGAGGCCAGAAACCTGAAAAAAAATTGAAAAAAAAAAATTGAAAAAAAAATGAAAAAAATTTTGAATTTTTTTTTTGGGTGTATCGCCCGTATCGTACCGGTTACCGTATCGGGTGATACGGCACGATAACCTTACCGTATCATATCATGGCTTCCCACGATACGATACGTATTGGTTCAACCCCTTGTTTATGTAAGCAAACTAAGAATTAAAATCTATGAGGAAAAGCAAACAGATTTGACATACTATAACATCGCTCAAATTTTAGGGACATAGTTATTAAAATGTGCTGTATTGATGCGAACATGTGCTTCAGTGCATACAAGAAAACATTACCTTCCAGAGCAGTTGGATCGGTTGAGTGGTTCTTCTCCATGACAGTCATGTCAATTGGAGACCAGAAAACGTGAACCTATCCACAGCAGCTGACAAACATTCTTCTCCATGTCTCTATTCCCAATTTGGATTCTATAACAGACTTCTCACAAAGCATGATGCCCCATAATATGGTGAAATGAGATCTCATAATCACAACCTGTTCAGGATTCATCTACCGACAGTACTTAGAACTAGAAGTACCATCTACGACCCATTCTTTAAAACAGAATTTTTTTTTCACTTTTTGACTTAGAACCAGTTTTAAGTTTATTCAAATGTTCTTCCTCCATCTCCTCTCAGATATTTGCATCTTGCTCCCTGTTGTCCTCAGCACTGTTTAACAATTCAATGATTTGAGAAGCATCCTCATCTTTCAAAGCTACTTTCATCCCAATAGCAAAATACCAACAAAGTTTTGCTTGCTCAGGATTGTTGCCAAGTGAAAAAAATCCATCATAAAAGTCAGGCTTAATTTTTGCTGGTTGTGTGTATCCTTACAGCATGTGATGGTTTCCCCAATTGAACAATGCCAAAGTTGCC
The DNA here is from genome assembly GCA_036023115.1 of Brasenia schreberi. Lineage (NCBI taxonomy): Eukaryota > Viridiplantae > Streptophyta > Magnoliopsida > Nymphaeales > Cabombaceae > Brasenia > Brasenia schreberi. The sequence continues at coordinate 18,217,616 of JAYKKT010000059.1, forward strand.
ATCCCCTAAAACCTGTCAGCTGCAATGTCAAAAAGACCTTGAGCTTTTTCACTTGTTCTGAGTCTTCTGACATCCTTCAGAGCCTTGAAACAAAGTTTCATCTCCAGTTCATGTAGATCTAAATAGGCATGAGAATCAATACCTAAATGATTCTTAAACATCTGACTGAAGTGAAGAATCTAAGTGGCAACACGCCTATTCTCCAAACCTTTTACCGAGTTTTTCCTCACAGAAGATGCAAAGCTCTCCGTATCTGGTCCATTTTTAGTTGATATTGCCTCATTATTATAATAAGGTCACACCGTCTCAGTCTTCATATTCAATGAGACCTTTCAAGCAAGATGAACGACCTCTATGTCCCCCAATTGCTTAGTGCTCCAGGATATCAAAGCTTTGCCCAGCTTTTATCATCATTAGAAACTAATTTCACTGATTTTCACAACTTCATCCCTAGAAGTCTACTCCAAAACGGGTTTACCCTGAGGCTGTCCTCCAAAATGGGTTTATCTTGGGCTCTATTTCTCTTTTTTTCTTTGTTTCCCCTCTTCCTACGCTTATTTGGGACTGAAACAAATTGTTTTAATATTTTGAGGCACAAAAGAATATCTTCTTTGGAAAGGACTTGTTCACCACAGATCTTTTTAACCCTTTTTCCGAATGTTTTTCTTCAAACTCCTCAAAGTATTATGAGCAGTCATATTAGGTTTTCTCCACATTGAGAACATCGGATACATCTACCAGGGCTGAATCAAGCAGGTCCAAAGCCTCATAGCATCTAGCACTCTTTAACAGCGCTTTTCTATACTTTGAAGGAACTTGAAGTACTAAATTACACTCTTTGGACTCACAAGACCAAGCAAGCATCAACGGAGCATGAAAGCCACCGGAGGCAGTAACTTCAATGCTTCGTTTGTTCTCTACTGCCAATTTGCAAATGCTTCAAGCAGGATGCCTACTTTGAAGACAAGGAGATGAAAATTACCTACATGCGTGGCTGTTCTAACTCCCAAATAAAGCATGCAAGGCAGCATAATACAAATACGCACAGGGACTCCATCACCGCCAGAAAACTACTTCAATAAAAGGTCAACCAGCTATTTCGTTTTGTTCTTTTCCTACATGCACATCAAGATAGAATACCAACACAAGTCACCGGCACTATTTAACTGAAAGTGCCCAGAACTGTTCACATCTTTCTTGAAAATGTCAATTTGGGCATGTAAATGGATAAACTATTGATGAGCATTTATACATATTGTTTTTCCCTCCAAATATGTAAGCAGATAGCTGTAATGTAGAGCGTGCCTTCATCCGATAACAAATCCTCGCACCAAATATTTAAAAGAAAAATAACTACTTACCTAGGAGAATCACACAAAGGTCAACAACTTCAAATGGAGGGTGACATATCCACTACCACCTGACACCGTATCATTGAAGATTTTGCCAAAACGCTCGAGAAAAATGAATATCTGAATGGACTAATCCAAACAAATGCTGAGTATCACAATCAAAAGAAAAGAAACATAACGAATAAGTGATGTTCAAAATATGGTTTTGGACCATAAATGCCATGCTAGAAAGAATGTGTACGTCTAATATTACCTCCATGTCTCCTCCAAGCCCTCAAGGAAGCATGAAAGCTGGCACTTCAAAAGGAAGGAAATAAAAGTTCACCTCAGTAATGTCTGTTCTCTGATAACCCTGAAATATGAGCTGAACAATTGAGTTTACGATAAATCTACAAGCCTGCCCATGGCTTGTGGGTCATTCAAACAGGAAAAGGTTCAAAGGATAACATAAAACTTATCAGAGCGTTCGAAGGAACGTGACTCATCAATGGCTTCATGTCACCCAGTCTTAGAACTTTCAAAACACTCTAGACGGCTGCTCACGTTTTCTTCGAGAAGGATTACTTGATTCATCTATTTTTCATGATGAAATATTATAACATTTTGCTAATAACTCAAGGGGCCTCTTCATTGTTTGTGCACTATTCTTTTTTCTGGTAGGGGTCTGCCTAACACTATCTTGCATATCCAAAAAAACCTGAATATTAGGAAAAACCTTGCATATCAACCCTAGAGAAAAATCCATCTTGCAAATTTACACATACGTATTGATAGGACTTGTATATGGTAGGAAGAACACCTTGCAGAATTCTATGTGCTGAAAAATGAGCAGCATAATCCCCTTAGATTCCACTAAAGACATTCACATTCCTCAGTTGCCTCATCCAAAAACAAGTGCTTGCCACATAATACCCAGCACAAACGATCTTTGAGATAATGAAATTACATCGGATGCGTTCTTTCATTTTTGGTATTAAACCCCAACCACTTTGCAGACTTAAAGTCAGATATTACCATGACCATGTAGAGACTGCCTTTTATTGTGTGTGTGTGAGTGAGAGAGAGAGAGGGACTTATATAAGTAGAATACAATGTTGTAAAACTCGTATCGTATCGTGTATCGTACCGATGCATGTATTGCAAGAAGTGATTTATCGTGTCGTATCGTATGATACGAGGCTTTATCGTGCCGTATCATACGATATAACACGTATCGTACAAGTCGATGCTGTTTTTTTTTATAAATTCAGAGAATCCGAAATTGCATAAATCACTTCTGCTACTTTCTAAACCCTTTTCATGCCATTCCCTTGCTCACAAATAATTTTTTCATCCCTGTTCTTGTTGATTTCGTGGTTTATTCAGAAGATTCTCAAGTTTTCCCCCCAATCCAACTCCTCCTAGGGCTTCTATCAAATCTATAGCATACCTCTTTCCTTTTATATTCTACCCGATTCTTCACTTGAAAATTTTTGAGGGTTTTAAAGATTATGTGATTTTTTACCTCTACAAAGCCTTTTTCTTCTTATTGATTGTTCACTATCGTCTTAATGGCTTTCGATCAGGTCGATCCGGCATGAAAATATTGCACTCCAATGTACGAAGGCAATAAGCTTTTAAACAAGTGCATGTTTTACAATGTAGTAATGCGTGGTAGTATTTCTTGCATGAAACACCACCTTGCGGGAACCAAGAAAGATGCTAGTACTTGTTCTCGGGTTCTCGAAGCAGTGAAGTATAAGATTGAAAAAGTATTGGAGGCTTCGAAGGAGAAGAAGAGATTAAGGGTGAGAGATGGCAGAAATATGCAGTGTTATCCGTATTGTATCGTATGCGATACGGATCGTATCGTGGGAAGCCAGGATACGATATGCCCAAGGACCCGACCGAACAGAAATCCGTAATTTTTTTGGGTTTCTGGGCTTTAGTTTCTTCTCGTGTGTTCACGTCTCCCCAATGCACTATCCCTTGTCCTTAGTATTTAAGGCTCGAAAGAAAGTGTTCTAGATTTTTTCTTTGTATTTGTTATTTTTTGGTGTTATTTACATTTTTTTTAATGACAAAATATGACGTTATGAAGTGCATAAATATGATTTTTATTGCATTCGTGAAGTGGGAGACACTCTATTTGAGTGTCGTGTCGTGTGAAGATTGGGGATTTATGAAGTGCTTTTATTTTTAGGTTTTTTATTGAATTGAAGTGCTCAATTGAGATGGTGGGAAGGGGTGTTAGGGACTCCCAACCTCGGTCTAATGATCCAGCATGGCAGTCTGGTAGGGAAGTGGAGGGTTCCAGATTGAAGATCAAATGTTTGATCTGTGAGAAGGTGGTTAGTGGTAGAATTTTACGATTGAAACACTACCTAGTAGAGACTAGGAAAAAAGTTGCTCCTTGCACGGGCAGAGTTAGAAGTTTGTCAGAAGGCATTAAATGATAATGTCTTCAAATGATTAAGAGCATACATGAGAAAAGACAACAGAAGGACGATTTAGGGATGTTTGAGGAAGATAATGATAATGTTATTGGATTGACTGATAGTATTCCTTCATATGAAAGATTGGTGATAGTAGTTCTTGACCATAGGAAGGAGTAGAGGAAGAGTTTCTTCTAGCATATATTCATTTTTCTCTCCTAGCACTACACATGGTGCTCAACCAGGAATTCGTGCTGCTATGGTTTTATAATCAAGCAAACCTTGCAGTGGGCAGATGGTTTTATGATTCAAGCATTCCATTTAATGCAACAAATAGTTTTCATGTTCATGCAATAGCAGATGCAATTGTTAATATTGGTCCAGGATATAAGATGCCCTCTTATCAAAAGTTGAGAGGAAAGTTATTAGATAAGACTGTTATTGAAGTGCAAGAATATTGTTCGACTTTGAGAGAATCATGAAAGGAGACAAGATGCACTATCATGACAGACGGATGGACAAATAGGCGAGGAAGGACTTTGTTAAACTTTCTTGTTATTGTCTCAAAGGACTTCTGTTTTTGAGATCTCTAAACATGTGAGAGGAGAGGCATACTACAGAGATCCTAAGGCAAGAGTTTGATAAGGTGATATGCGAGGTTGGGCTAGAGAATGTAGTCTAATTTATTACAAATAATACAGCTAACTATAAAGCAGTTGGAAAGGAGTTAACAGATACTTATGGGACTTTTTATTGGACACCATGCGCAACCCATTGTTTAGATCTCATCCTTGAGGATATTGGTGAGATGGATGAGATAAAGGCAACAACTAAGTATTGTAAGATATCACCAAATTTATTTGCAACCATGCCTTTGTATTGTGTATGATGAGGAGATATACAGATGGTGCAGAGCTTCTTCGTACAGCTGCAACTCGGTTTGCAACTAATTTCTTATTTGCACAGAATATTATGAGTCAGAAGCAAGCCTTGAAGAGAATGTTTTTCTTAAATGAGTGGCAAAAAATTATAGAAACAACAAACAAACAACAACTAAGCCTTTTCCCATACTAGACGGGGTCGGCTACATAAATTCTTTGTTTCCAGAGATCCCTATCGTGAGCCATGTTAGCAGTTAACTCCCAATAAGCTAGATCATTCTTTATTGTTTCTTTCCAACACTTTTGTGGTCGTCCTCTACCTCTTTTAATACTTTCCAAATTTAGTTTTTCTATCCTTCTTACAGGTTCTTCTTTTGATCTTCCTTCTATATGTCCAAACCATCTTAAACGATGTTCTCTCATTTTATCCTCTATTGGATCCACTCCTAATTTGTCCAAAAAATTGTAGAGTTGGCTCAAAATTGAAAAAATAGAAAGTTAATGAGATTTTAGAGACAATCTTCAGGAGTTCATTTTGGAATGCATATGTTAGAATGTCGAGGATTACATATCTTTTAATGAAGGTTTTGAGATTGGTTGATAGCGAGGAGAAACCATCTATGGGCTACCTTTATGAAGCCATAGAGAGGACAAAAGAAGCCATTAGAAATAATTTTAATAGAAGAAAGAGGGATTATGTGCCCGTGTGAAACATTATAGATAATAGATGAAACAAACAATTGCATTAGCCTATTCATGCAGTAACATATTACCTAAACCCAACATTCAGGTACTCAGCAAACTTCAAAAGGGATGGTGAGGTTAATTGAGGCATCATTAATTGTATAGACAGATTAGTCCTTATTAGTTAATTATGGAAGATAATGAAGAAAATACACTCATAATCAAAGAAGACATTACATGGATTAATTTGAAAGGAGCACAATCATCAAGGAGATGAAGATTTTGATTTTGAAGTAGAAAGTGATAAGGATCTTTAGCAAGAAGAAGATATTATTTAGTTTATGATCCTAATTACAATATGTAAATGGAAATGTATTTCACTTTTTGCTTCAAAATATGTACATTTTTTTCAATTGTTCAATCGTGAATGATCAATATGTATTAAACTTTGCATCATATGAATTCTTTGTAATTATGAGATTTTTTTCTAATTTTTGTTATTTTTTTGTTATTTTTTTGGATTTTTTCTGATTTGTTTTAGAATTTTACTAATTTTTTAATATTAAAGTATGCTACGATACGATATGCCCGTATCATGGACCAAAACGATATACGATACGATACGCGTCAAACAACATTGAAAATACATGTTGGGATGTCTCAACCATTTGAAAATGCTTTTTTAAGGGATGTATACGAATGAATTTCATGGTGCAACTAAGATGGAAGAAGAGATTACTTAAGAGGGGAGAAGGCGAGAAAAGGAAAAGAATGTATGTTCTTTTGGTAGTATCAGTAAAGTTGGCTCTTTTTCACTCCAAGAGCTCCAATTCGTCTGATGCTTATAAGGGGTACTAGAGGAGGAGCCTGAGGTAGTGAGATGCCTTCATTTGTTCCCCACATATGACTCATAGAACTCAGTCAAGCATTAAATCATGTATGGCTTCAAAAGAGGTAATTGAGAAAGTATATTTGAAGTGTGCAAAAAAAAATTATGAAAATTACCTCCCTTTTAATGTTGCAAACTCATTTTTTAAATCACGTGGGGAACAAATGAACCTACATAATTCGGACTTTTAGTTATGTAGCGAGAAAGCTTAATCACCCAATATCGACTTTTAGTTATGAATTTACAAAAAAAAATAGACAAAGAAGAAAAGAGTGCACCAAGCTATTCGGACTAAATGGTGGAACCTCAAAAGCGAGAAAGAAGATATATTTAAACAAAAAGACTTCAAGGAGACATTTGGAATTATGTTGGTACACCTTATGATATATTGAACAATATGGCTAAATATATTAGGAAAGTGGCGAAAGATGTGTTAGATCTATCTAAAGGAGGTGTACCGACACAAAAAGAAGCTTGGTGGTGGAGTGTAGTGCAAAATAAAATAAGGCAAAGAGGGCATGTTACAAATTACATTACAAGAACAACAACAACTAAGCCTTTTCCCATACTAGACGGGGTCAGCTACATGGATTCTTTGTTTCTACAGATCCCTATCGTGTGCCATGTTAGCAGTTAACTCCCAATAAGCTAGATCATTCTTTATTGTTTTTTTCCAACACTTTTGTGGTCGTCCTCTACCTCTTTTAATACTTTCCAAATTTAGTTTTTCTAACCTTCTTATAGGTTCTTCTTTTGATCTTCTTTCTATATGTCAAAACCATCTTAAACAATGTTCTCTCATTTTATCCTCTATTGATGTCACTCCTAATTTGTTTCTAATAACCTCATTATGTATACATTTTTTTCTTGTATGACCACTCATCAATCTCAACATCTTCATTTTTGTCACAAACATCTTTTGTACATGTTGATGATTAACTGACCAACACTCAGAACCATAAAACATGGCAGGCCTAATTGCTGCTCTATAATATTTACCTTTTAATTTTAATGGTATCTTCTTATCACAAAGAATACCTTATGCTCCTCTCCATTTTAACCAACCAGCATTAATTCTATGTGTAACATCTCCATCAATTCTTCCATCACTTTGAAAAATTGACCCTAGGTATTTAAAACTTTCCTTTTGGGGAATGCAATGTGTGCCAATTTTAATTTCTATGTCCTCTGAAGTAGCCAAATGATCAAACTTATATTCCATATATTTTGTCTTTGTTCTACTAAGTCGGAGGCCTTTGCTTTCTAATGTTACAAATTACATTATGCTAAGAAAACTAGTATGGGAAGCCTTTGCTTCCATATAAAAAACTTACATTCCCTAAGAAGCCTTTGCTTTCTAGTCGACCCCATCTAGTATGGGAAAAGGCTTAGTTGTTGTTGTTGTAAGAAAACTAGTGAAACTTTAGAGGCTTATCAGAAAGCAAAGAAAGAAGCGAAAAAGGCCGTCAGTGAAGCAAAAGCTAAAATTTGAGAGGATTTATATAAAAAACTCAACTCAAAAGAGGGTGAAAGAGATATTTTTAGGATAGTTAGGGCTAGAGATAAGAAAACTAAAGATCTTAATTTTGTTAGATGCATCAAAGATGATGAAAAAATTCTAGTAGCAAATGATGATATAAGAAATAGATAAAAAAACTATTTTTATAAGCTTTTTAATGAAAATATAGATGTTAGTATTAGCTTAGGAGAGTTAGTCAAATCAGAAAAATATATAAACCACAATTTCTATCGACGTATTCAAAAGAATGAAGTCAAAGAAACTCTTAAACATATGAAGGGTGGTAAATCGGTAGGACCAAACAATATTCCTATATAAGTTTGGAAAATACTAGGAGAAATAGGAATCACTTGGCTCACAAGACTATTTAATGAAATATGGAGAAACCAAAAGATGCTCGAGAAATGAAGAGCGAGTACACTTATACCCATATTATGAAGTTAATAAGGTATCAAGTTAATGAGCCATACTATGAAATTATGGGAAAGAATTATCGAACGTAGGTTAAACAAGTATCAAGTACAACAGAGAACCAATTTGGATTCATGCCATGCAGATCTAGTATTGAAGTGATTCACCTTTTGCAGACGTCTTATGTTACATTTTAGAGCAAAAAAAAAGACCTTCACATGATATTTATTGATCTAGAAAAAACTTATAATAGGGTACCGAGGAAGGTTCTTGTTATTGTAATAGGGGCACGGGCTATAGTAGCCCTGGCCACAACCGTTGGATGCTCCAACTAGCCGTTGGAGCCCCAACGGCTAGTGCTGGCCAAGGGGCCAGCCAACAACCCCCTCTTTGGTTGCCTTTTCTCACTCTTTCTTGTCTCTTATGTAACCTATGTACACTGTATAAATCAGTGTTGTTCGTATCGCACCATATCGTACGTATCGTATCGTGGGCCACCACGATACGATACGGAGACCCGTATCACAAGTGCGAGAGTATCGCACGATACGCCCTGGGACCCTTATAAAGGGTCCCGGCCCGAGAGAAACCCGCGATTTTTCGCAGGTTTCCTCTCTCCTTTTGGGTTCTTCAAGCTCCCTAAGAGTCGGTTTTCGCCTCCTTGGTGTTCAAAGCTCTAAAATCGTGCCCTACGGTGTCTGTCCAAGCCTCCAAACTCGGATTTAGGTATATTTTTAATGTTTTTTTCTATTTTTTTCCTTTATATTTATTGTTTTTTGTGTTATTTCGTTTTTTTTTAATGACCAAATATGAAGTAATTAAGTGTGTGTATACGATTTTTATTGCATTCATGAAGTGGGAGACACTCGATTTGAGTGTTATTTGAAGATTAGGGGATTTACGAAGTGCTTTTATTTTCATTTTTTTGTTTGAATTAAAGTACTCCATTGAGATGGCAGGAAGGGGTGGTAGAGACTCTCATTCAAAGTCTGATGATCCGGCATGACAGTGGGGTATACCAGTTGAGGGTTCAAGGTTAAAAATCATATGATTATTTTGTGAAAAGGTGGTTAGTGGTGGAATTTCAAGGTTGAAACACCACCTAGCAGGAACCAAAAAAGAAGTTGCTCCATGCACAGGCAGAGTTAGAAGTGTGCCAGAAGGTATTAAATGGCAATGCTTGCAGATGATTGAGAGCATATAGGAAAGGAGACAACAAAAGGATGATTTTCAGATGTGTGAAGAAGCTGATGATGCTACTGCCACTGGAGTTGGATTCACTGATAGTTTGCCTTCAGATGTTAGAACAGATATTGGTAGTAGCAGTTCACGAGCACCTAGCAGAGGAAAGAGGGTTGCAGCTAAAGACTTTGGAGGTAGCAGAAGAGGAAGTTTAGGAAGGAGTAGAGAAAGAGCTTCTTCTAGCATACATTCGTTCTTTCCTCCTTCCACTACACCTGGTGCTCAGCCAGGAATTCGTGCTGCTATGGCTTGAGAACAACTGCACGATCAAGCAGACCTTGCAGTGGACAGATGGTTTTATGATGCATGCATTCCATTTAATGCAGCAAACAGTTTTCATTTTCAAGCAATTGCATCTAGATCAGACCGTGATTGAAGTGCAGCAATACTATTCGACTTTGAGACAATCGTGGAAGGAAACAGGATGCACTATCATGGCTGATGGATGGACCGATAGGCGAGGAAGAACATTGCTAAACTTTCTTGTATATTATCCTAAATGACTCATGTTTTTGAGATCTCTAGATATGTCAGAGGAGAGGCACACTGCAGAGATCCTACGAGAGGAATTTGATAAGGTTATACAGGAGGTTGGGCTAGAAAATGTAGTCCAAATGATTACAGATAATGCAGCTAACTACAAAGCAGCTGGAAAGGAGTTAGCTGATATTTATGGGACTTTCTACTGGACACCATGTGCAGCCCATTGTTTAGATCTCATCCTCGAGAACATTGGTGAGATGGATGAAATAAAGACAGCAACCGAGTGTTGCCAAGATATTACAAAATTCATTTACAGCCATGCATTTGTTTTATGTATGATGAGGAGATACACAGAAGGTGCAGAGCTTCTTCGCACAGCTGCAACTCGGTTCGCAACAAACTTCTTATCTGTACAGAGTATTGTGAGACAGAAGCAAGCTTTAAAGAGAATGTTCTCCTCAGATGAGTGGCAACAATTTGCAGAGTGCCACAAAACAAAAGGAACAGAAAGTTAAATGAGATTGCAGAAACGGTTTTTAGAAGTTCATTTTGGAATGCATGTATCAGATTATTGAAAATTACTTGTCCTTTAGTGAAAGTTTTGAGATTGGCTGACAGCGAGGAGAAACCATCTATGGGCTACCTTTATGAAGCCATGGACAGGGCAAAAGAGGCGATCAGAAATAACTTTAATGGAAAAAAAAGAGATTATGTGCCCGTGTGGAAAATAATTGATAGTAGATGGAATAAACAATTGCATCAGCCTATTCATGCAGCAGCCTACTATCTAAACCCATCATTGAGGTACTCAGCAACCTTCAAAAGGGACGGTGAGGTTAATCGAGGAATCATTGAATGCATCGACAGATTAGTCCCTAATGAGAGCATAATAGATGCGATACATCGAGAGATGGAGATATATGATAATGCTCTTCACTTGATGGGTTTGCCTGTTGCAATTCGCAACCGCTCTACGATGCGTCCAGGTACATTGTTTATTTTCATATTTAAGTTGCATCTTACATTACTGTGGATTATTATGTCTCTAATGTTTATATTTTTTTTACAGATGTTTGGTGGAACAAGTTTGGAAGTGATTGTCCAAACCTTAGAGATTTTGCAGTTAGAGTCTTAAGCCAAACCTGTAGTGCAACAGGTTGTGAAAGAAATTGGAGTGTTTTTGAACACATCCATACAAAAAAGCGCAACAGGTTGGAACACAAAAGGCTTAATGATTTGATTTATATTCGTTGTAACATGCGCCTTCGTGAAAGGTAATGTTGTATTACTTTCAAATTTTCAATTCGATATTATTTAACTTCAGTTTTCAATTGTTAATATTACTTACTAATTGTTTATCTTTGTTTGTGTCGTAGGCAATTAAAAAAAGTAAATAGAGAAGAAAGTCAACTTGATCCAATAAGTTTGGATAATTTTGAGATATTAGAAGATTGGGTTATGGAAGACACTGAAGAAAATGCCCTCTTAACAGAAGAAGACGTTACCTGGATTAATTTGGAAGGAGCGCAACAACATTATGGAGATGAAGAATTTGATTTTGAAGAAGAAGGTGTGGGCATGGCTGATGATGATGAGGATCTGCAACAAGGAGAAGATGAAGATTATTTAGTTGATGATCCTGATTACAATTTGTAAAATGTAACATTATATGTAACTGTAGTGTACTATAAAGTGTAAATTATGTCTGTATTTTATTTTTTAGATTCAAAATATGTAAATTTGGATGCAATTGTTCAATGTTGAATGCTCAATCTGTACTAAACTTACATTATATGAATTTAAAGCAATTATCAGATTTTTCTTGATTTTTTCCTGATTTTTTCCTATTTTTTATTAATTTTTAATTAATTTTTGTATTATTTTAATATTAAAGTATGATACGATACGATACGCCCGTATCGTGGAGCCCAACGATACACGATACGATACGCATCAAACAACACTGGTATAAATACTACACTCATGAATAAAGTATGTTGTCATTGCATAGCTTTTGTTTGACGTTCGACTTGCTTCCGTATTCTTGTTAAGATATCTGTGTTTGACATCCATATTTGGATGATTCGAGTTCTTGGCGCTTTGACAAATTGGTCCATGGACGGTTCAACCATTGATTATCGACAATAATTTACATGGTATCATAGCCTCGGATTAAAGAAATTGAGTACATTGGGAAGCGTGCCAACTTTGGAAAATCTACGATTCTTGTTTTTTGACATTGTGAAGTTCAAGGTAACTTTAGAAAATATGTTTGTTTTAAAAATTGAAGGAAAATAATGAAGTTCTCAATTGATTACGTTGTCTTCATTGAAATTTTGGAATTTCTTAGAAATTTTGTCTTCACTTGAATCTTGCTAGTATAACATTGTATTTGGATGTGTTCACTTATAAATTCTCCCACACATTTCTTGACTTTGGATAATGTTGGATGTGTTTGTTATGAAAATATAACTTTTATTAGTAATATATGATTATGGTTTTTTTGTATATACGTTTGTTGTGTTTTTGAAATTGATCTTCTGATTTTAATGAACGACTCGACTAAAATAAATTTATGGCCATGTTTGATATATTCGAAATTGTTTTTTGCCCAAAGACATGAGTTAGGCTAGTATGGTTGACATTCTTGTTTTTAAAAAGTAGTGTATTATCATTGTCTTTAGTTATTGATCCATGTCTTGCTCTTAATGAGTTTGAAGAAGATGATAGATAGCTCATTCTCAAATTTCATCTTCTCGTTTTGATTGGTTCATGGACAATAGTTTTGTTACCCATACCTTCGTTTTTTGTAGAAATTTGCTTTCTTTTGATGGTTTGGATAGTTGCATCTGAAGTTCTAATACAAAAAAAAAGGAGACAAAAACTCAATGATATTTCTCTTGATTCATGGTTGTTATAAGAACATTATGCGATCTATTTTTGGATTAAGGACGGTTTATTGATTTATCTCCCCTTTCTATGATAAATCCTATTTTGTTTCGATGCAAATATGGTAACTTAAGATTTCTTGAAACATGTTTTTGAAATGATCATTGAATAATTACTTGAATTTTGAAGAAATCACTATGTTTTTCAGTGCTAATTGTCCTTTATTGGTTGCGAATGTCTGTTGTGTTCTATGCTTTCGATATGTTTCTTTTGTAATTTCTGGGTCCTCTCGGCATGACCTTTTATTTCAAAATTTCAAAACTTCTGTGTGTTTAGATTCAGTGCTTAGGTTTGTCCAATTGGTCTTATTTTTGCTTTGTTAATTTTTGTCAGTACTCATTCTTAAAGTTTTCTGGTTGCACCCACATGCCCATTTCGTGTTGTTTTTTTAATGATTCTAAGTTGAAAATTGAGGGTTTTGATGATTTATCCTGGCTCAATTTCTCGTTTTATGGTTGTTGGTTTCCCCTGTGTAGTTTTGTTTGGGTTTTGATATTTCAGTGACTTGATAAGGGTTGGAACAACTTTGCCATTTTATCCTTGAAAATTGGTTTAATGAAGAGTGGGTACTTAGCTAATCGTTGCTTCTTTATATGTGGGTGTTATTTGGCTTGTTTACTTATTAAGATATTGACTATCATTCTAGGTTTGCCATGTGAATTCGGCGAGTCTTGTACTTTTTTGTGATGTTGGTTGTTTTAAGAATCCAGTGATGATGTTATTCCGGAAGGAACCGGACCTTTTTTCTGGTCGTATGTAGTGATGGTAGGGATTTGCATTTGTTCCTTTGTCATCTCATTTAAGGGAATCACTTTTTCTTATCCTTGATTTAGCAATGTTAAATGGTACGTGGATTCAGTGTTATCCGTATCGCACCGTATACGTATCGTATCGTGGGAAGCCACGATACGATACGGTACTGTATCGTACGATATGGCCCGTATCGCCCCCAAAAAAAATTTTCAAATTTTTTTTTTTCAAAATTTTTTTTCAATTTTTTTTTGCATGTTTCTGCCCTCTCTTCACTTCCCTTTAAGGCATCCTCTAATATACTTATAATTTGGGTTTATAATTTCATTTATTTAATAAGAATAATATATAAAAAAAAAATTTATGACAAAATCATTTCCCTTTCTGTTACAACTTTTAGGTATATTTTTGCTAACAGTTTCTAATTTCATAAGATCGTAAACAATTAAAAACATTTAGTTCTCTCGATTCATTGAGTAGGGATTTCACAACTTCACTATTTTAGGGTTCACGTTACATGACTTCCATTGAGTTGAACATGATCAATATGTGTGAGGCTTAACTCAGTCTGTGAAGTGAGAAATGAAGCTCATGCATTAGTTAAAAAGCTAGTCTCCAATAAGAGAAAAAGGGGACATCATCAAGTAATAATATCACATCATTGAGGTGTCATAGACTCAATAATCAAAGAAATGGAGCTCTTTGTTTTGCTCACATATGAAAATTAGCAAATATGACAACTACATGTACAAAGATAGCAGTTTGTTAATTTTGATATATTACATGAGTGGATTATGGAAGATAACGAAGAAAATGCACTCCTAAGTCCTAACTGAAGAAGACATTGCATGAATTAATTTGAAGTGCAACAACATCATCAAGGAGAAGATGAAGATTATTTAGTTAATGATCCTGATACAAATGTACAATATGTAAAATATAAATGTATTTCATTTTTTGATTCAAAATATATAATTTTGGATGCAATTGTTCAATATTAAATGTTTAATTTGTGCTAAACTTTGCATTATATGAATTTAAAGCAATTACCAGATTTTTCCAAATTTTTCCAGAATTTTCTTGATTTTTTTTTCGAATTTTTACTAATTTTATTGATTTTTAAATAATTTTTATAGTTTTTTAATATTAAAGTACGATATGATACGATACGATACGCCCGTATCGTGGAGCCCAGCGATACGCGTTAGACAACACTGCATGGATTAGATGGACTTATTGGCAAGAAACATGGGTTCAATTTGATTATTGAAACTTTTTGCTGGAAACATGAAAATTTGCTGTTGCACTTAATGTTATTGCATGTTTATATAGTATTTGCATTGCTCAGTTAAATGAACAGATTTGACTATTTGACCCGATTCCGCTATGCATAGTATTAAGACTTGAGCCCATCCAGGTGTGTTCCTTCTAACTTGGTTATATGCAATATTGATTATATCAAATTGTTTATTAACATGTTTAGAAGAAAAATGTGTTATGACATTTGAACAATTTCAAACTTGATTATTGATAAGATCGAAAATGTATTTGTTGGAAAACAATAAGGGGTATCTTCTTGTATAATTGAGATCCATGTTGTTAACCTTTTGTTGAAGACCTTTGTGATTAAGATGCTTCATGTTGGTGGCCTTTTGTTGGAAATCAATTATTGTTTGAAGATATACTTATTGTTATTTGAGACTTGAAACTTGGAAAAATGTTTGTTGACAATGAGTTGCATCTACTTGTATGACTAAGATTCATATTTTTTGGCATTTATTGGAAATTAATTGAAAATTAAAGATGCACTTATTGATTTTTGAAGATTTGTAATCTTGATAACTTTAAGGTTGTTTTTTCATATGATTATGATTTCCATTTGTTGGCCTTTTGTTGGAAATCTTTGTGATTAAGATGTTCCATGTTGTTGACCTTTTGGTTGGAAAGTAATCAATATTGGAAAAAAAAAAGACTTATAGTTATCTTGATTAACTTGTATGTGATAAATTTGTTTTAACAAATTGTTATTTAAAGATTTGTGATCTTAATAACTTTAAGGTTGCTTTTTAATGAGATTATGATCCCCATTTGTTGGCCTTTTGTTGGAAATCTTTGTGATTAAGATGTTCCATGTTGTTGGTCTTTTGGTTGGAAAGTAATCAATATTGAAAAAGACTTATATTATCTTGATTAACTTGTATGTGATAAAATTGTTTTAACAAACCTCGTAAGACTTTTTGAAAAACATGAAATTGATTCCTTTGATTTGTTTTAATTATTTTAATGGATTATCTTACTTTTGGAACCATATAATCACTTTTGAGTTTAAAAGATATTTAAGGGTCTTGGGAATTGTATGTTTGACTTGAACGTTTTGAGCTTTGCCTTAAAAAACTTGTTTGGGAAGTTTATCCTTAAAGCTCGAGCTTTGAGTTTAACCTTAAAAAGCTTATTTGATTTGAAGGTTTTGAGCTTTGCCTTAAAAAGCTTGTTTGACTTGAAGGTTTTGAGCTTTGCCTTAAAAAGCTTGTTTGGGTTCGAGTTTATCCTTAAAACTCGGGTTTTGAGCTTAACCTTAAAAAACTTATTTGATTTGAAGGTTTTGAGCTTTGCCTTAAAAAGCTTGTTTGACTCGAAGATTTTGAGCTTTGCCTTAAAAAGCTTGTTTAGGTTCGAGTTTATCCTTAAAACTCGGGTTTTGAGCATAACCTTAAAAGGCTAGTTTGATATACCAAGGTTCCCTTACAATATCAAACGTTTGTAGTGATTTATGAATCTAGTTTTTATAATAGATAATCCTATTTGGATGATATCAATGTTTTCTATCAAATGACTTTCTTGAATTAGAGCAAATCAACTTCATGAACTTATTTGACTCATTTTTGGCTTACCTTCTGGATTAGATATTGTAAATTATCTTGGTGCTTTTAAAAATTGAGCGAATGTATGTATTGATACATCGTTGATTTTCATGCAGGATGAAAAATGAATTGATACATTGATTGTGAAAAGATGATCTGGAGTTGTTTCAAAGGAAGCTGTGGCAACTTGGATACTATTTTTGTAGAAATTTTTGTTACAAGCAAACAAAGGAATTGAGTTGTATTTGATTTATGTTCTAGTTCGACAAACTTTCGGTATATTCATTGTAATTTGAGGGGGGTGTTAATGTAATAGGCGCACGGGTCATTAGGGCCCGTGCACAATCTGGCCAAGGCGCATGGCCATAACCGTTGGAGCCCCAACGGCTAGTGCTGGCCAAGGGGCCAGCCAGTAGCCCCCTCTTTCGTTGCCTTTTCTCACTCTTTCTTGTCTCTTATGTACTCTATAAATACTACACTCACTCATGAATAATGTATGTTGTCATTACACAGCTTTTGTTTGGAGTTCAACCCACATTCTTGTTGAGATATTTGTGTTTGACATCCATATTCGGATGATTTGAGTTCTTGGTGCTTTGACAAATTGGTCCGTGGATGCTTCAACCCTTGATTGTCGACAACAATTTACAGTTCTTTGGAGGACCTTGGAAAAAAGAGGTATCCCATTGACATACGTTAACTTTATAAGAGATATGTATGATAGTGCAAAAACATATGTGAGGACTTATGAAAAAATGACAGACTTTTTTGAAGTTAATATTGGGTTACATCCAGGATTAACTTTAAGTCCATACTTATTTATAATGGTGATTGATGAGTTAACGAAGCATATTCAAAGATAAAGTACCTTGGTGAATGTTATTTGCAGATGACATTGTGTTAGTGGAAGAGTCTTAAGAAAAAGTTAATAGAAAATTGGAACTATGGAGAGAAACATTAAAAAGCAAAGGCCTCCGACATAGTAGAACAAAGACAAAATATATGGAATATAAGTTTGATCATTTGGTTACTTCAGAGGACATAGAAATTAAAATTGGCACACATTGCATCCCCCAAAAGAAAAGTTTTAAATACCTAGGGTCAATTTTTCAGAGTGATGGAAGAATTAATGGAGATGTTACACATAGAATTAATGCTGGTTGGATAAAAAGATACCATTAAAGTTAAAAGGTAAATATTATAGACCTGTCATGTTTTATGGTTCTAAGTGTTGGGCAATTAATGATCAACATGTACAAAAGATGTCTGTGACAGAAATGAAGATGTTCAGATGGATTAGTGGTCATAAAAGAAAAGACCGTATACATAATGAGTTTATTAGAAACAAATTAGGAGTGACACCAATAGAAGATAAAATGAGAGAATATCGTTTAAGATGGTTTGGACATATAGAAAGAATATCAAAAGAAGAACCCGTAAGAATGTATGAAAAACTAAATTTGGAAAGTATTAAAAGAGGTAGAGGACGACCACAAAAGTGTTGAAAAGAAACAATAAAGAATTATCTATCTTATTGTGAGTTAAGCCCGAACATGGCACATGATAGGGCTCTGTGGAAACAAAGAATCCATGTAGCCGACCCCGTCTAGTATGGGAAAAGGCTTAGTTGTTGTTATTGTTGTAGTTGTTTGTTGATAATTGTAACTTTGTAACTTTGTAACTTTGTTGTTTATTAAAAGTATTCAGTATTCACATTATGGATGATTGTTCATGATGATATGTTATTTAGCTTTGTTATGATCAGCCTTAGAGTGTTCTCTTCTCACAATCTCTCCGAATATTTTATAGTCATAGTCATTTATTAGAACTCCGCCCATGTAAGGGATCACCCTTGCATTGCCGGTCCCAAGCCCGGATAAAGGAGGAGGGTTGTGTTAGGCTTCCGACAACCAGCGTAAAACTTCGTCGGATTTTCACAACATGGATTACAAAAATTATGAGCATTGCTTTGGGGCGTCTCTGCCTAGTGACGTGCTGCAGAGTCCGAATGCAGTAAGAAGTAAGCAAGAGCCACTACATTTTCGCCCGAATGTAGTGAATCAATTGCAGAGAGGGTTCCCACATCATGGACGGGTGTGGGTAAAGAAGTTAGTCCCGCTACATTGCCGCCCGAATGTAGTGAAAAATTTTCAGAGAGGGTCTCCGCATTTTGATTATGGACGGATGCGGGAGTAAGGAAGCTAGTCCTAGATAATAAGATTCGTATTGATTCTTGAAATATCAGAACATTATCGGGTAAGCTAATGGAGGTGGTAGATACTATGATTCGGAGAAAGATACATATTCTATGTTTACAAGAGACAAAATGGGTTGGAGAAAAAGCAAAGGAGATAGAAGATACAGGTTTTAAATTATGGTACTCAGGTAAAGAAAAGGCTCGAAACGGAGTTGGTATTATCATAAATAAAGATTTAAAGGAGAGTGTAGTAGACATACAACGATATGGTGACCGAATCATGACGTTGAAATTAGTGTTAGGAGCAGAGGTTTTGAATATAGTTTGTGCTTACGCACCCCAAGTAGGACTAGAAGATAGTATAAAGACAATTTTTTGGGAAGAGTTAGATAAGGTGTTTCAAAAGATTCCACAAAAGTAGATGATTTGTTTAGGAGATTTAAATGGACATGTCGGTAAAGAGGCATTAGGATATCAAGGGATTCATGGAAACTTTGGTTTTGGGGATATAAATGAGGAAGGTAGGGAGATTTAAAATTTTGCTATGTCATTTGATCTCATTATAGCCAAATACAATCTTCAAAAAACGAGATGAACATTTAATTACTTATAAGAGTGGCTTATCACAAACACAAATTGATTACTTTATTTGTAGAAAAAAAGATAGAGCGTGTTGTAAAGATTGTAAGGTAATTTCAAGAGAAAGCTTAACAACCCAACATCGACTTTTAGTTATGGATTTACAAATAAAAAAATGGACAAAGAAGAAAAGAGTGCATCGAGCTATTCGGACTAAATGGTGGAACCTCAAAAGCGAGAAAGAAGATATATTTAAACAGAAAGTCCTTCAAGGAGATGTTTGGAATTATGTTGGCACACCCTGTGATATGTGGAACAATATGGCTATACATATTAGGAAAGTGGCGAAAGATGTGTTAAGGGTATCTAAGGGAGGTGTACCTACACAAAAAGAAGCTTGGTGGTGGAGTGAAGTAGTACAAAATAAAATCAAGGCAAAGAGGGCATGTTACAAATTACATTATGCTAAGAAAACTAGTGAAACTTTAGAAGCTTATAAGAAAGCAAAGAAGGAAGCGAAAAGGGCCGTTAGTGAAGCAAAAGCTAAGATTTGGGATGACTTATATAAAAAACTAAACTCAAAAGAGGGTGAAAGAGATATTTTTAGGATAGCTAGGGCTAGAGATAAGAAAACTAAAGATCCATAAAAGACGATGATGGAAAAATTCTAGTGGCAAATGATGATATAAGAAATAGATGGAAAAACTATTTTTATAATCTTTTTAATGAAAATAAAGATGTTAGTATTAGTTTAGGAGATTTAGCCAAGTCATAAAAGTATATAAATCACAATTTCTACTGACGTATTCAAAAGAATGAAGTCAAAGAGGCTCTTAAACATATGAAGAGTGGTAAATCGGTAGGACCTGATAATATTCCTATAGAAGTTTGGAAAATACTAGGAGAAATAGGAATCACTTGGCTCACAAGACTATTTAATGAAATATGAAAAAACCAAAAGATACCCGAGGAATGGAGACCAAGTACACTTATACCCATATATAAGAACAAGGGAGACATTCAAAATTGTGTGAATTATCGAGGTATCAAGTTAATGAGCCATACTATGAAATCATGAGAAAGAATTATTGAACATAGGTTAAGACAAGTATCAAGTACAACAGAGAACCAATTTGGATTTATGTCAGGCAGATCTACTATTGAAGCGATTCACCTTTTGAGACGTCTTATGGAATATTTTAGAGCAAAAAAGAAAGACCTTCACATGATATTTATTGATCTAGAAAAAGCTTATGATAGAGTACCGAGGAGGTTCTTTGGAGAACATTGGAAAAAATAGGTATCCCATTGACATATATTAACCTTATAAGAGACATGTATGATGGTGCAAAAACATGTGTGAGGACTCATAAAGGAATGACAAACTTCTTTGAAGTTAATATTGGGTTACATCAAGGATCAACTTTAAGTCCATACTTATTTATAATGGTGATGGATGAGTTAACAAAACATATTCAAGATGAAGTACCTTGGTGTATGTTATTTGCAGATGACATTGTATTAGTGGAGGAGTCTAAGGAAAAAGTTAATAGAAAATTGGAACTATGGAGAGAAACATTAGAAAGCAAAGGCCTCCGACTTAGTAGAACAAAGACAGAATATATGGAATATAAGTTTGATCATTTGGCTACTTCAGAGGACATAGAAATTAAAATTGGCACACATTGCATTCCCCAAAAGGAAAGTTTTAAATACTTAGGGTCAATTTTTCAAAGTGATGGAAGAATTGATGGAGATGTTACACATAGAATTAATGCTGGTTGGTTAAAATGGAGAGGAGCATCAGGTATTCTTTGTGATAAGAAGATACCATTAAAATTAAAAGGTAAATATTATAGAGCAGCACTTAGGCCTGCCATGTTTTATGGTTCTGAGTGTTGGGCAGTTAATCATCAATATGTACAAAAGATGTCTGTGACAGAAATGAAGATGTTGAGATGGATGAGTGGTCATATAAGAAAAGACCGTATACATAATGAGGTTATTAGAAACAAATTAGGAGTGGCACCAATAGAGGATAAAATGAGAGAACATCGTTTAAGATGATTTGGACATATAGAAAGAAGATCAAAAGAAGAATCTGTAAGAAGGTTAGAAAAACTAAATTTGGAAAGTATTAAAAGAGGTAGAGGATGACCACAAAAGTGTTGGAAAGAAACAATAAAGAATGATCTAGCTTATTGTGAGTTAACTGCTAACATGGCACACGATAGGGATCTGTGGAAACAAAGAATCCATGTAGCCGACCCCGTCTAGTATGGGAAAAGGCTTAGTTGTTGTTGTTGTTGTTTTTGTTGTTGTTGTAGTCATTTATTAGGAATTATCTCTTTCAAATCAAGCTTTTGGATTCAATTTTGTTTAATGTTGATTGTAATATATATGTTTTGTTCATTCATTTCAATTCTTGTATTTTTTGATTTATTAATATTTTTTTTATTTTTTAATCAAGAAATTAAAAAATTTGCACCATAGCGTACAATACGGGCATATCGGTGCCCAGTGCGATATGGGCACCGATACACTTTTTACAACATTGGTAGAATATGACACAATTAGAAGAAAAAGAGTTGAATGAGAAAGCATATTGTTGCAACAAGCTCCTATAGACCTAATGTCCAAAGATAACAACTCATGGAAAAAAATTGAAGTAATGCATCTGTATGGTATTACATGCTGTGTAACTAAATAGTCCTGCTTACATGTGGGAATAATATGAAGTTCAAGATTCCCATGTAGTGGGCGGCTTCATTGAGGACGAACCATGATGCAATTCATTTGCTTTTTGTTTTTCGGCAGCCTGCACCACAAAAAGACGAGAAGAAAAGTAAGTCGAAGAAAATTATACAACTAATTCAGTGTCTATAACCTGTGGTACAAGAGATAAGAAAATAAAATTAACGCTAGTTGGTTAAGATGCTTAGGTGTCTATGCAAGATTAATATTTGAATCATATATGTGACGAAGAAAGCTGCAAAGCTTTCTTCAATATACATAATAAGGAAAATAAAGGTTCGCACTCTCCAATCAAAAATAGGATTATCCAGTTATTAAAGGTGACAAATTGACTAGGAGGGTAAGCCCTTCAAAACTGAAAGAAAGAATCAGGATCACATTAAAAAAGAAAACAAAAAACAAACAATTGTTAACCAGGCGTTTGAAGACAAGAAACTCCATAATTTATACCTCAAAAGTGTCAAAAGCAGTATTATGCGTATCATATCATGTGAAATCACGATACGATATATTATACTATATCGTGCGATATAGGCCGTATCACACAATACATGCCTATATTGCCCGTATCATATGATACGAGTAATATACCTTTAAGTTATAAACCCTCACACAAACAGAAATGTGGCATTTCTATCGGTTTTTGGTTTACATTTGAGTGCTCCAACAGCTCCATTTCTGTTGGCGACTTTCGGCTAGAGAGAATCATCTTTGACAGTCCGACCTCCAACGACACAACCACTCCGGCGGTGATAGCATTGGCAATCCGACTGTTTTCTTGTGGCATAGGGTTTTTCCTTTTTTTCTACATTTATTTTCTATCTACTTGTATTATTTGTTTGTTTGTTTTAATGACAATATATAAAGTGTGTAGATATCTATTTGTTGAATGTATGGCAATATATGAAGTGGTAGTCAATTGAGTATTTGGTGGTTCTTGAAGTGAAGATAGGAGATTTATGAAGTATGGCAATTTATGAAGTGTTTTTATTTTTAAATTTATTAAGATTTAAGAAGTTAGTAAATTAAAATGACAGGAAAAGGTGCTACATGTTGGAAACGAGATTGCGCAGCGGAAAAGAAAAAGATCATACACAATGAAGAGGAAATTTGGAGATCGGAGGAGGAGCGGACCTCCAATGGAGGCCGCCCCCCCTCTTTCTCTCTCTTTCTTAATCTCAGCCACTTAAACCCTAATACAACCTATCAGTCCTTATATAAGGAGTTGTAAAACATAAAATAACCAAAATACCTCTAGTACAGAAAATTACCAAAATGCCCCTAGTATTTCGAGCAATTACAATAATACCTAAAAACATCATAAATTATAAAACTAACACAAAGAACACTAGATATGCATATTCTTTAACACCCCCCCTCAAGTTGAGAGTGAGATACTTCGAACTCCAAACTTGCCAAAAATCTTCCCTTTCTGCAACATTCTTTATCTGGTTTTATGACTGATCTAATCTTCTATAGTTTCTTTGACTGCAACAACTTCAACTTAGCCTTCCTGGTTGATCATCTTAAGCAACTACACTTCAAAAGTCATGTTTTTCTAATTCTTGAGAAATTGGATCTTTTATAGTAGAAGGGTATCATCTCCAACATACACACTAGCTGAAACACTTGTTTTTACTTCACCACACTTATGGATCATTATGATGATCAAACCACCAACCAAACACTTGATAGAAGATGGAATTGGATAGACTGACAATTCTAATGCAGTCGCACCTCTCTTTCACTTTCTTCTTTCATTGATAAAGTATGTACACAACATAATCTAGAAGATGGAATTTGGCATTGCACCCCCCTAGGAGCCATCGCCATCTCTTTCTTCTTTATATTTTCCTGCGCTTTCTTGACTGCAATATTTTCAACAGGTTCTTTAGCTGTAAAACACATTTCATCAGTCCTCGTAACTGTAATCTTCAACATACATCTCTTTTCTGTAAACTTTCTTCATGTTATTTTACCAATTGAAACCATCATAACATACTATTTCATATCTCCTGTAATCTTTTTCTGAATTTTCAACTCTCTTAAGCATTTCCTCAAACACCTAATGTTCATGTTAATCATCTCTTTTTGAGCATTTCATCGAACAATTATTTGGGTCTGCCATGATTCTGAGCAGCTTCATGTATTTCCCTATCAATCAAAGCTGAGAAGTATGTTCTGAATATGTCGAAATCCTTATTGGTAGACGTGCAGACTTTAATTACTTCAAATGCGATGTATTCGCTTTCTCTATCACAATCCAGCCAAAGTACGAGTCATTAGCATTTTCTAGCTTCCTCTTCCAATGTCCACTTGATATCCAATCATGTTCTACATGCATGCTTTTTGCAACCTGCAATGCTTCCTTTAAGCAACCTACCAAGAAGGTCGACCATGCAACCATAATGCTCAATTGCAGGCATGATTCTCACATGCGGTGCATATCTTGAAATTTTTTTTCGGCCATGATCCACCAAGATGCTTCTTCCCCAAGTCCATGCAATGCAAGCCCAGAAATCATGGTGACATCTCACCCCCACTAGCAATCGTAACTTCACCCAGCAACTTACTGAGTTCTTCATGGAACTTCACCTTAAGCATATTCTTTAACACACTCAACCCATTGGGTTGTGATGTGCTCCAAATCCCCAGCCTCTTCTGAGAACCATCATTTATAAGTAGATCACGCACTTGTTCATTATATATTTCAACCATCTGAACTCCAACTTCATATGAATATGTGGTTTTTCTCTTCTGGGAGATAGGAAAAGATCATTTAGCGCTCTATAGTTGACTCCCCTGGATTCCTCCAAGTGTGGGTCTGGTCCACTCATTGTAAAAGTTTTTTCAGAGCCAGTTTGACCATATGCAAAAATGCAAACGTTGAAGCCATCTAGAACAGATCTTATAAGCGGCTGGGTGTCTATGAAGACCTCCTCTTGAGTAGCTGTTGGACCAAAGACCTTATTGAACCTGAACATTCGCTGGCCATCTTTTCCTGGTTTTGAAGGATTTGACACAAGCAACTCACCGTCTTCCCCAATATACTCAATTGTGGTTTGCTTTGCAGACTGACCAGGAAGGAATGGCCTCACCCTACAATAAACCCTAATATTTCCTTTTAGGTCTTGAACTCCATTATACAGCCTCCTATTTTCATCAAGAACAATATGATAGTTCTGTGCTGCATCAGCCAATTCTTTAAGATTCACACCTAGGTTACTAATTTGTTCCAACCAGCCCTCCCGTGCATCAACAATTTCCTTTTCTTTTCTTTCCAGCTTGAGAAGCCAACCTTATCTCCCCCACGATTTGAAGATGGCCATCAATAAAGCTTTGGTAGCCAAGTTCTTTTTGTTTCCAGTCCTCAGCTCTTGTTTCTGAAAGTGCTTGAAGTTCCTTGACATTCCTGTTAGACTCTTGAAGACGGCATTCAAAATGTTTTATCTTCTCCTCCATTTTCTGGACAGCCTCTTTCCTCTGTGTTTTTAATTGCAGGCATTGTTTTGATTATTGCATGAGCTCGATGAAGATGCCCTGTTCTACCTAATAGATCAACAATGCACACATAATGCTCCGCTCGTGCTTTCATTCCGTACTTCTTATACATTGAATCAAACAATGATAAGCCAGTATCCACCAATCCCCCATGACTACAGGCAGATAGCACACAAACAAGAGTGATATAGTTCAGCATGACACGTCCTTCTTGCATTTCTTTGAACATGCTTAATGCTTCATCTACATATCCATGCTGAGAATAACCAGATATCATAGCATTCCAAGTGATGAGGTTTCTTTCCGGCATTTCATCGAACACTTGATGTGCAGGTGAATATCTCTCTTAAACATTTCATCAAACAGTTGTCCTGCAGAGTTGAAATTTCTCGAAAACATTTCATCAAACAGTTTACGAGCATCATCAATCTGATGCAGAGCATGTTGTAATGGTCTTGCTGGATTTATCATCATGTCACTGACTGATACACCATAGCCATATGGAGGGTTTTGCCCTAACTTACCAGTTGTTTGTGAAACATCAGCATCACCCTCTCCTTTAAGTCTCTTCACTGCTTTGTTTGGATAATTTTCCATACTCTCCATGGCTTGCATATGGCGTAATACTGAATAATTTGGCTGTGAACCAACTGCACTTTCTGGACTCCTTTGAAAAAGGATGCTACTCGGTTTCGAAACCAGGGAGTGCTCAGACCCTTCTTCATCGCCCCTGTCATTCTTCTGAAGATGACGAAATCCTGTGGAATGCCAATGCTCCAATGGCTGTAGGTTCAAAGCACCGCCATATATGACAGCTCTGTTAATCGAAGTTTGCTGTGAGGATGGAAAATGATTTGCATTACCAGAACTTGGACCAAGTTCTAAGTCACCACCATGTACAGCTTGTGAGACCAGGGCCCATCAATCCCACGCTGCCTCCTCCATAGACCAAATCAATGCTGCTCTCTCCTGTGCAACTCAATGGCAGCCTCCTGGTAACTGGCTTTCTTGCCCGAGCTGCTACCACGGAACACACAAATCCTTTTGAATCTCGACTTAGTGACCACTTCCATATATCTCTCTCTTCTCTCCCACACCATCGCCGCCAATATCTCCGTTAATAAGCTTTGATACCATGTTGAAAACGAGATTGCGCAGCGGAAAAGAAAAAGATCGTACACAATGAAGAGGAAATTTGGAGATCGGAGGAGGGAGCGGACCTCCAATGGAGACCGCCCCTCCCCCTCTTTCTCTTTCTTTCTTAATCTCAGCCACTTAAACCCTAACACAACCTATCAGCTCTTATATAAAGAGCTGTAAAACGTAAAATAACCAAAATACCTCTAGTACAGAAAATTACCAAAATACCCCTAGTATTTCGGGCAATTACAATAATACCTAAAAACATCATAAATTATAAAACTATAAAACTAACACAAAGAACACTAGATATGCATATTCTTTAACACTACATAGTCTCAATATCACTACATAGTCTCAATATCAATCAAATGATTTAGCATGGCAGTAGGGTACTTCAACAACAACAAAAACAAAAATAACTAAGCCTTTTCTCGTACTAGACGGGGTCTCCATAGAGCCCTATCATGTGCCATGTTCGGGCTTAATTCACAATAAGATAGATTATTCTTTATTGTTTCTTTTCAACACTTTTGTGGTTGTCCTCTATCTCTTTTAATACTTTCCAAATTTAGTTTTTCATACATTCTTACAGGTTTTTCTTTTGATATTCTTTCTATATGTCCAAACCATCTTAAACGATATTCTCTCATTTTATCTTCTATTGGTGTCACTCCTAATTTGTTTCTAACAAACTCATTATGTATAATGTCTTTTCTTGTACGACCACTCATCCATCTCAACATCTTCATTTCTGTCAGAGACATCTTTTGTACATGTTGATCATTAATTGGCCAACACTTAAAACCATAAAACATGGCAGGTCTATAATATTTACCTTTTCAACTTTCATGGTATCTTTTTATCACAAAGAATACCTGATGCTCCTCTCCATTTTAACCAACCAGCATTAATTCTATGTGTAGCATCTCCATTAATTCTTCCATCACTCTGAAAATTGACCCTAGGTATTTAAAACTTTACTTTTGGGGGATGCAATGTGTCCCAATTTTAATTTATATGTCCTCTGAAGTAACCAAATGATCAATCTTACATTCCATATATTTTGTCTTTGTTCTACTAAGTCGGAAGCCTTTGCTTTCTAATGTTTCTCTCCATAGTTCCAATTTTATATTAACTTTTTCCTTAGACTCCTCCACCAACACAATATCATCTTTAAATAACATTCACCAAGGTACTTTATCTTAAATATGTTTCGTTAACTCACCAATCACCGTTATAAATAAGTATGGACTTAAAGTTAATCTTGGATGTAACCCAATATTAACTTCAAAAAAGTCAGTCACTTCTTCATGAGTCCTCACACATATTTTTGCACTAGCATACATGTCTCTTATAAAGATAATGTATGTCAATGGGATACCTCTTTTTTCCAAGGTTCTCCAAAAAAACCTCCCTCGGTACCCTATTGTAAGTTTTTTCTAGATCAATAAATATCATGTGAAGGTCTTTTTTTTTGCTCTAAAATATAACATAAGACGTCTACAAAAGGTAAATCACTTCAACAGTAGATCTGCCTGGCATGTATCCAAATTGGTTCTCTGTTGTACTTGATACTTGTTTAACCAACGTTCGATAATTTTTTCCCATAATTTTATAGTATGGCTCATTAACTTGATACCTCGATAATTCGCACAATTTTGAATGTCTCCCTTGTACTTATATATAGGTGTAAGTGCACTCGCTATCCATTCCTCGAGCATCTTTTGGTTTCTTCATATTTCATTAAATAGTCTTGTGAGCAAAGTGATTCCTATTTCTCCTAATATTTTCCAAACTTCTATAGAAATATTGTATGGTCCTACGGATTTACCACCCTTCATATGTTTAAGAGCCTCTTTGACTTCATCCTTTTGAATATGTCGGCAGAAATTGTGGTTTATATACTTTTCTGATTTTGCTAACTCTCTTAAGTTAATACTAACATCTTTATCTTCATCAAAAAACTTATAAAAATAGTTTTTTCATCTATTTCTTAGAATTTTTTCATCCTCGTCCTTGATGCATCTAACAAAATTAAGATCTTTAGTTTTCTTATCTCTAACCCTAACTATCTTAAAAATATCTCTTTCACCCTCTTTTGAGTTGAGTTTTTTATATAAATCCTCCCAAATTTTAGTTTTTGCTTCACTGACCGCCTTTTTCGCTTCCTTCTTTGCTTTCTTATAAGTCTCTAAAGTTTCACTAATTTTCTTAGGATAATGTAATTTGTAACATGCCCTCTTTGCCTTGATTTTATTTTGCACTACTTCACTCCACCACCAAGCTTCTTTTTGTGCCGGTATACCTCCCTTAAATTCACCTAACACATCTTTTCGCCACTTTCCTAATATGTATAGCCATATTGTTCCACATATCACAAGGTGTACCAACATAATTCCAAGCATCTCCTTGAAGGACTTTCTGTTTAAATATATCTTCTTTCTCGCTTTTGAGGTTCCACCATTTAGTCTGAATACCTCGATGCATTCTTTTCTTTTTTGTCCATTTTTTTATTTATAAATCCATAACTAAAAGTCGATGTTGAGTGGTTAAACTTTCTTCTACAATTACCTTACAATCTTTACAACATGCTCTATCTTTTTTTCTATAAATAAAGTAATCAATTTGTGTTTGTGATAAGTCACTCTTATAAGTAATTAAATGTTCATCTCGTTTTTTGAAGATTGTATTGTTATAAAGAGATCAAATGCCATAGCAAAATTTAAAATCTCCCTACCTTCCTCATTTATATCCCCAAAACCAAAGTTTGCATGAATACCTTGATATCGCAATGCCTCTTTACCGACATGTCCATTTAAGTCTCCTCCTAAACAAATCATCTCCCTCTATGGAATCCTTTGAATCACCTTATTTAATTCTTCCCAAAAAGTTGTCTATATTATCTTGCCTACTTGAGGTGCGTAAGCACAAACTATATTCAAAACCTCTGCTCCTAACACTAATTTCAACGTCATGATTCGGTCACCATATCGTTGTATGTCTACTACAGTATTCTTTAAATATTTATTTATGATAATGCCAACTCCGTTTCGAGCCTTTTCTTTACCAGAGTACTATAATTTAAAACCTGTATCCTCTATCTCCATTGCTTTTTCTCCAACCCATTTTGTCTCTTGTAAAAATAGAATATGAATCTTTCTCCGAATCATAGTATCTACCACCTCCATTAGCTTGCCGGATAATGTTCTGATATTCCAAGAACCAATACGAATCTTATTATCTAGGACTAGCTTCCTTACACCCCAGATCCGTCCATATTGAAAATGGAGAGACCCTCTTTGTAAATTATTCACTACATTCGGGCGACAATGTAGCGGGACTAACTTCTTTACCCACACCAGTCCATAACGTGGAAATCTTTTCTGTAATTGATTCACTACATCCAGACCAAAATGTAGTGGCCCTTGCTTACTTATCACTGTATTCGGGCTCCATAGCACGTCGCTAGACGAGAACGCCCCAAAGCAATACTCATAATTTGTGTAATCCATGGTATAAAAATCCAACAAAGTTTTATGTTGACTATCGAAAGCCTAACAAACACTCCTTTATCTAGGCTTAGGACCGACAATGAAAGGGTGATCCCTTAAATGGGCGGAGTTATATAAAGAGAGATCAAAGCAAAATTTAAAATCTTCCTACCTTCTTCATTTATATACCAAAACCATAGTTTTCATTAATACCTTATATCCTAATGCCTCTTTAGTGCCATGTCAATTTAAGTCTCCTTCCAAACAAATCATCTCCCTTAGTGAAATTTTTTGAATCACCTTATCTATCAGCTCTCAAAAAACCGTCTTTATAATATCTTCTAGTCCTACTTCGGGTGCGTAAGTACAAAATATATTCAAAACCTCTGCTCCTAATACTAATTTCAACGTCATGATTCGGTTACCGTATCATTGTATGTCTACTACACTATTCTTTAAATTTTTATTTATGATAATACCAACTCCGTTTCGAGCCTTTTCTTTTCTTGAGTATCATAATGTAAAATATATATCCTCAAAATATTTTGTTTTTTCTTGAACAAGGGAACCCTCTCTACAATTGATTCACTATATTCGAACAAAAATGTAGAGGCCCTTACTTATTTTTCACTACACTCGGGCTCTGAAGTGCATCACTAAGAAAGGAGGCCCCAATATAATGCTCATAATTTGCATAATCCATGGTATAAAAATCTGATAAAGTTTTACACTGATTGTCAAAAGCCTAACAGAACCCTCCTTTATCCGAGCTTGGGACCGAT
The DNA here is from genome assembly GCA_036023115.1 of Brasenia schreberi. Taxonomy (NCBI): domain Eukaryota; kingdom Viridiplantae; phylum Streptophyta; class Magnoliopsida; order Nymphaeales; family Cabombaceae; genus Brasenia; species Brasenia schreberi. The sequence goes on from JAYKKT010000059.1 coordinate 18,248,498, forward strand.
CATGTAAGGATGATCCTTGACATAGGCGGAGTTATTATTGATAATAGATTGAACAAACAATTGCATCAGCCTATTCATGATACAGCTTACTACCTAAATCCAACATTTAAGTATTGTACAACCTTTGAATCATATAATGAGTTTAATAAAGGTATCATTGATTGCATTGATATATTGGTCCCTGATGAGAATAGAGTAAATGCTATCCATCGAGAGATAGAGATCCACGATAATTCTCCACTTGGTGGGCTTCCCAATAGTCATTCTCAATCATACTAATATAAAGTCAAGTAAACATATAAATCATTTATCTTAATATTTAAGTTTATAAAATCTTATATTTATAATAGAATAGATCTTTATATTTATTTTTTTCTATTAGATATTTGGTGGAGCAGGTTTGAAAGTGATTGTCCAAACTTGAGAGATTTTGTAATAAGAGTTCTAAGTCAAACGTGTAGTGCAATAGGTTGTGAAAGGAATTAGAGTGTCTTTGAAAATACCCACACAAAAATGGGCAACAGGTTGCAATATAAGCGATTCAATGACCTAGTTTTTATTTGTTGCAACATTCGACTTAATCAGAGATAATTAAGGATTAGTTACTAATTAAATATTTAATTCAATGTTTCTATTTTAAAGTTTTATTCTTGAATTTTTTAGTTTTAATTTTTATTTACTTATTATTCTTGCAAGCAATTAAGAAAGTTAAACTCATGTAGGTAGAAGAACTACTTTTATCCATAAGTCTCAAAAAATTTGATTGCTTAGAGGAGTGGATTATAGAAGATACGAAACAAATACACTCCTAATTTAAAAACACATTCAGTGGATCAATTTGGAAGGAAAACAATAATATGAGGGGGATGATGACATTGATTTTAGTGTCGAAGGTAGTGATGATCTTCAACAATAAAGAGAATAAGATGAAGATTATTTAGTTTATTTTTAAACTATTTTTTAAAAATTTATGATATGATAAGATCTATATAGTTAATAACGCGCTATAGCGTTTTAGCAGACCAAAAAACGCTATAGTGTGCAAGGCTTAACGGGCTACCCACCTAGGCGCTATTAGCGGGGCGAACATCGCGATAGCGGTATAGTGGTCCACTCGGTCAGTCCGATTCAATATCCATTGGATCAACCCGACCCAAACTTAATATAAGTCTCTCTATCCTGTGTATGCCCCTCTTTCTTGCTTGCCTCTCTCTCTCCCATGTGTGCCCCTCTCTCTCACACCTCTCACCTTTACTCCTGCTCTCTCTACCGACGGCCATCACCAGCTCCGTGATCCTCAGCCTTCGTCCAATGCTGGTATTCTCTCTTTTTTTCTCTTCTCACTCCCATGTGTGCCCCTCTCTCTCCTCGGCTCCTACTCTCACCATGAACGACCACCACCAGCTCCACTGCCATGAGCATTTCTCTCTCTTTTGGTGGGCAATGGACTTCTTTCTCTCCTCTCCCTCTTTCTCTCTTGGATGAGCGACTACGCTCCTAACCATCTTCTCTTTTTCTCTTCTCTCGGATAGCAACAATGGCACATGATAGGGATATGTGGAAATAAAAAATACATGTAGTTGACCCCATCTAGTATGGGAAAAGGTTTAGTTGTTGTTGTTGTCTCAGATGGGTGACAGTACTTCTGATCATCGTCTTCTCCCTCTCTTTCTCCTTTTCTCTCTTTCTCTCTCTAGTGGGCGACTATGCTTTTGATTAATGACTTCTCCGAGTTCTTTACTTTCTCTTAATGTTCGTCATTGCCTTCTTTGTTTTCTCTCTCTCCCTTTTTCTATTTTGCATGTTCTCTCTTCATCATGTTATTTCATACTCACCTCTTATTTAGTTTTTTTACTTTTCTATAATTTATTTATTTTAATTTTTATTATAATGAGTATGGAATAATGTGCTAGTGCAACTGCTTGTTGTCCAAGTGGCGGTGGTAGTAGTACCACTAGTAGTTCAAATGGTATTCGGTTTTCTAATCCAGCATATAACTATAAGCTTAGGCTTTCCGCTTCTAAGGATCCTGGATGGAATTGGGGTTTGACAAAATTTAGGACGGATAATATATCTTTTTTTGCACATTATAAGATCATATTTCTACTAGTGGAATAATAACTTGTAAGAATGTAACGAAAGAAATAAAAAAAAAGTGATTTACGATTATGTGCACGGTACAACAAAAAAGAAAGCTGAAAAGATTTTATTTGTATATGGAGGAAAAGCTTTTAGTATGAAAGCTAACATAGGGAGAGGCGTCCAATGTGCACCATCTTTATCATCATTTGACTCATGACCACCTCTTTTGAATGGGCCCATGGATTCATTTGTACGTCCATCGCCTAATATAAGAAAGAAGAAAGAGAAAAAGTATGTATATCCATTAGCACGTGGATGTATTAAAATGGAATTCTTTATAATATTGTCAGATCCCCTAGATTTCGAGTGATATTAATTATATAGGGCATTTTTGTCCTAGAATGAAGGCTATGGTAAACATTATTAGAGAAGGAGGTGGGAAGAGTAAGAGAGTTTACGATTTAGAAAGCAATGGACTACATATGAATGTTTTATTATATCATATGGATGGACTGATAGAAAATATAGAACACTAATAAATTTTTTAGTGGATTGTCGTTAAGGTATCATATTTCTTAAGTACATTGATGCATTAAATGAAATAAAGGATGTAAATAAATTGTACACATTATTAAAAAGTAATCTTAGAAGTGAAAGAAAGATATTATACATGTGGTCACAGATAATGCAATAAATTATATTATTGTTGGTAAAATGTTAATGGTTGAATTTAATCATTTGTTTTGGACACTATTTGGTGTACAATGTATAGATTTGATGCTTGATGATATTGGAAAGACAAATAAACTAAATGGCATCTTTAGTAGGGCAAAAAAGCTAATGATATTTTTGTATAGCCATGAGCACATATTACATATGATGAGTAAGTCCCTTGGTAGATGTTTTACGTATGGTGGATAGTAACGAAAGATGTATCGTGTGAAGGAGCAAATAAAGGTACACAAATATTTCAAAATTATATGTTGTTAATATTTACTCTTTTACTTAGTTAAATTACTTATCTATTATTAATCTTATAATAACATTTATCTTGTGTTATAGGTTAACTTAAAGAATAAAGAAGTGCAGTATGCTTTTATTTGGGAGATCATACACAAAAGATGGGATACGCAAATGCATAAGTCATTGCATATTATTGCATTATATATGAATCTAGGGTTGTATTATGATTACAATGGGATAAAATCTAATACTGATATTAAAGGTTATTTGTTTCAAGTTATAGTTATACTTGTATGAAGCAAAGGAAGAACAACAAATCACTTAGCAGCTTATGAGTTATCGAAGTGCCTCGAGTGGTTTTGAACTGGAATTAGCTATAAGTTCGAGGAAAGCATATCAACAAGAACAACTAAGCCTTTTCCCATACTACATGGGGTCGGCTACATGGATTCTTTATTTTCACATAGCCTTATCATGTGTCATGCTAGTTGTTAACTCAATATAAACTAGATCGTTCTTTATTGTTTCTTTCCAACACTTTGTAGTCGCCCTCTCATCTTTTAATATTTTCACAAATCTAGTTTTTCATATCTTCTTATGGGAGCGTCTTTTTGTCGTCTTTCTACATGTCAAAACTATCTTAAATGATTTTCTTTTATTTCATCCTCTATTGGTGCTACTCTCAATTTGTTTCTAATAACCTCATGTATACGGTCTTTCCTTCTGTTACCGATCATCCATCTCAAAATCTTCATTTCTACTACAAATATCTTTTGTACATGTTAATGATTAACTGCCCAACACTCTAGAACCATAAAACATAATAAGCCTAATTACTGATTTATAATATTTACCTTTAAATTTTAATGGTATCTTTTTATCGCATAAAATACTTTGATGCTCCTCTATATTTTAACCAACCGGTATTAATTCTACGTGTAACATCTTCATTAATTTTTCTATCACTTTGAAAAATTGAGCCTAGTTATTTAAAACTTCCCTTGTGAGGGATGTAACGTGTGCCAATCTTAATCTCTATGTCCTCTAAATTACACAAATGATCAAACTTACATTCTATATATTTTGTCTTTGTTCCACTAAGACGGAAGCCTTTACTTCGTAACATTTCTAATAGCTCCAATTTCCTATCAACTTTTCCTTAGACTCATCCACTAGCACGTCATCTACAAATAACATACACCAAGGTACTTCATATTGAATATGTTTTGTTAACTCATCAATGACTAATATAAATAAATATGAACTTAAAGTTTATCCCTAATGTAACCCAATCTTAACTTTAAAGGAGTATGTCATTCCTTTATGAGTCCTCGTGCATGTTTTTACACCATCATCCATGTCTATTATAAAATTTATGTATATCTCAATGAGATACCTCTCTTTTTCAAGATTCTCCAAGAAACATCTCTTGGCACCCTATCGTAAGCTTTTTGTAAATCAATAAATATATCATGTGAAGGTTTTTTTGTTTTGCTCTAAAATATTTCATAAGACGTCTCAAAAGGTAAATCGCTTCAATAATAGATCTGCATGGCATGAATCCAAATTGGTTCTCTGTTATACTCTATACTTGTCTTAATCTACATTCAATAATTCTTTCCCATAATTGCATAATATGACTCATTAACTTGATACCTCGATAATTCGCACAGTTCTTAATGTCTTCCTTATTCTTGTATATGAATATAAGTGTAGTCGCTCTCCATTCCTCATGCAACTTTTGGTTTCTCCATATTTCACTAAATAGTCTTGTGAGCCAAGTGAATCCTATCTCTCCTAGGATTTTTCAAACATCTATAAGAATATTGTCTTAAAGATTTATCACCCTTCAAGAGCCTCTTTGACTTCATTCTTTTCAATACATCGATAGAAATTGTGGTTTATAGACTTTTCTGATTTGGCTAACTCTCTTAAGCTAATACTAACATCTTTATTTTCATTAAAAAGCATATAAAAATCATTTTATATCTAGTTTTTATATCATCATTTGCACTATAATTTTGTAGTCCTCATCTTTAATGCATCTAACAAAGTTAAGATTCTTAGTTTTTTATCTAGCCCTAGCTATCTTAAAAATATATCTTTCACCCTCTTTTGAGTTGAGTTTTTTATATAAATCCTTCCCAAATTTTAGCTTTTACTTCACTCATGACCTTATCCGCTTCTTTCTTTGCTTTCTTATAAGCCTCTAAAGTTTCACTAGTTTTCTTCACATAATGTAATTTGTAACATGCCCTTTTACCTTAATTTTAAAGTCACACTGACACCTCTAGGAGGTGGGGTGTCGCCGTCGACACGGGTGTGACACCGACACCGTGTCGATGGCGGCACTGACATCGTGTCATGTTTTATCAACACGGTCAACGTGTCTGACCTACTTTATGGGTGAGGTCAACGTGTTTGAGGTCACGTTCGTCCATTTTTTAGGTCAGAACTTTAAAAGAACCTTCTGTTTGCTGTGACTGCCCCTCGACACGGTCCTCGACCCTCACCTTCCAGTTCAGTGTTGCGGTTGCCCCTCGACACGGTCCTCGACCCTCACCTTCAAGTTCAGTGTTCTCTTCACCGAATCGACGAAAGGTGAGTATGGAGTATGAAAAGTGGCAGGAAACTACCTACTGTTTGGTTGCTTCCTATTGTTCATATACATAGCAGTTCGATTTTGGCGTGAACTCATTGCTGTCAGCGTTATTGTTCGTTCTATCTTTCCCATTCTTATGTTTGATCCTGCAAGTTCATAGCCTTCGATTTTAATTTAATTGGTTGATGTTTGTTATACGTATAATAAGTAACCGAGTTTGTCTTTGTATCTTTGCGAGGAACAAGACCATTCTCATTATAAGCTTCATCTCCTATAGCTGACTGGAAATGGAATAAGCTTCATCTCCTATAGCTGACTGGAAATGGAATCAAAAGATAGATAAGAAACAGCAACAAAGAATAGAAAACAGAAAAGGAAGAATCAGACATACCTTCAGTGCGTCAGGAATTTTTGGGAAAAGAATAACATTGTTAATGAATATCCTTCCTGTCTCCTCTCCTCTATCCCTCTTCTCTTCTCATGATAGTTAAGAGTCAAGTCTATTACTATTTGGCTTATATGATAAGATGTGGCGTGTTATTGTGATTAATAAAAATGAGATATAATGTCAATGATCATATGGTTGATCTCATCCCCTTTCTATCTGTTGTTTGAATGTGTTGCATAACATATGCTCCGCTCCAACTTGAAATGGTGGTGCTCTTGCCAGTCGCCATTGTTGTTGAGTTTTTCATTGATTTTCAACTATAGTGTACAAGACAAACCTATCTACTTCCATTAGCCTCAACAAGAAGTAGAACACCACACAAATTTAACAAAACAAATTCATGCCCTGAGATATGTGCTTATCAACCACAAAGAAAAAGAGAAGTTTACATAGAGCTAATCAGCTAAACCAACTAATTCATAAGCATTCTCACCTTGAAAGCATCATAATAGCAGTCAATATGCTTCCTAGTTCCCTGAGATATGTGCTTAACTACTTATCAATCATAGCAAACAGTAGAGGAAATGGCATCCAATTCGAATTTGGCTTATTCATGTCTAATTTGCAACATGTAGCATGTCAATTGTGAATTGCATCTCTTACGTGCCCATTGAATTTGGTTGACTCATATTCTAAATTTCTAACTGCTTATTGTGTTAACTGTTAACTGTTAAGCCTTCTGGACCTCTGGTTACTGGTATATCAATGTTATGACTACGACGGACTCCATCTCCTATTTGTTGTTTTTGATATTTTGTTTTTCAATAAGATTGTGAAATTGTGAATTGAGTTGACCCTAAAAATAGCCGACAATAGAAAAGAAAAATGAGAATCAATTGGTACTGACCCTATTGGGAGATCTGGTGGAAGTGTTCCTTAAGTTCAGGATCAACAACAAAAGTTTCAAAACCTTCAATACCTCATGATGATACATGGATGTACGTATAAAAGGGAGGATTATACGAAGGTGGTGGAGGTAATACACATTTTCTGTGTAAATTTTGCAACATGAGTTTTACAGGATCATATACCAAAGTGAAGGCACATCTTTCAAAATTATCAAAACATGGTATAAGAGCATGTCCGGATGTGGATGAGGATTTACGAAGACAATTAATGAAAAAGCAAGATGAGTAATGAAAAAAAGAACGAAGGGAGTGAAAAAGGAACAAATATTTCATTATTTGGTGGATACAAAGAAGATGCGGAAAAGAAAAAAAAGTTAATGCAAAGTGAATTTAAAGGTTTTACAGGAGGAGCAATTGAAAAATCATTTAATGTAGTTGAAAGGGAGGAGATGGATAGAAAGGTTGGAAGATTTTTCTTTTCAAGTTCACTTCCTTTTAATGTAGCAAGAAATCCATATTGGAAAGATCTTGTCACTTCATTGGCTAATTGTAATTTGCATGGTTATGTTCCTCCAAGTTCTGAAAAATTATGAATCATTATTCTTAAAGAAGAAAAAGTCAATATTGAAAGACTTTTAGAACATAAGAAGTTTTCATGGGAAACTAATGGTATTTTTATTGTTTCTGATGGATTGAGTGATATTCAAAGGCGTCCACTCATTAATTTCATTGCTTATTCAATTAGTGGGCCAATATTTTTGAAGTCAGTTGATGTATATGGAGAAATTAAAACTGAAGGCTACTTAAGATTTATTTGTAAAAGTTATTAAGAGTGTTGGACCAGATAATGATGTACAAATAATCACTGATAATACAGCTAATTGGAAAAGTGCAGGGTTAAGTTTGGAAGGTGATTATCCACACATTTTTTGAACACCTTGTGTAGCTCACAGTTTAAATTTGGCTCTTTGTCATATATGTAAGCCATCAGAAGATAAAGATAATCTTCGTACATATGAATTGTGTTCATGGATTCAAGATATTGCAGAAGATTATATAAAGATAAAGAATTTTGTAATGAATCACCATTTAATTTCAGTAATATTCAATAGACATTCTCATTTAAAGTTATTGAAGGTTGCAGAAACATGTTTTCCTTCTTTAATTGTGATAGTAAAAAGATTCAACACAATAAAGACATCATTGGTTCATATGGTTACTGATCCAAGCTGGGATACACAGTGTTATCCGTATCGCACTATATCGTACGATACGGTTCGATACATACAGAGGCCCGTATCGTGAATGTGGGTGTATCACATCGTATCGTGCGATACGGACTGTATCGCACGATACACCTTGGGACCCTTATAAAGGGTCTCCGGCCGCACGAAACCCGTATTTTCTCACGGATTTCCTCTCTCCTCTTGGGTTTTTCAAGCTCCCTAAGAGCCGATTTTCACTTATTTAGTGTTCAAAGCTCAAAAATCGTGCCCTACGGTAATCGTGCCCTACGGTATCCGTGCAAGCCTCCAAACTCGGATTTAGGTATATTTTTAATGGTTTTTCTATTTTTTTCCTTTATATTTGTTGTTTTTTGTGTTATTTCATTTTTTTTTAATGACAAAATATGAAGTTATTAAGTGTGTGTATACGATTTTTATTGCATTCATGAAGTGGGAGACACTCGATTTGAGTGTTATTTGAAGATTGGGGGATTTACGAAGTACTTTTATTTTCAGGTTTTTGCTTGAATTAAAGTACTCGATTGAGATGGTAGGAAGGGGTGGTAGAGACCAGTGTTATCCGTATACGGTGCGATACGTAGACACGATACGATACGGTATTGTATCGTACGATACGCCCAAAAAAAAATTCAAAAATTTTTTTTTTCAAAATTTTTTTTTTCAAAAACATTTTTTTTTTCAAATTTTTTTTGCATGTTTCTGCCCTCTCTTACCCTCTCTTCACTTCCCTTTAAGGCATCCTCCAATATGCTTATAATTTGGGTTTATAATTTCATTTATTTAATAAGAATAATGTATAAAAAAAATTTATGACAAAATCATTTCCCTTTCTGTTACAACTTTTAAGTATATTTTTGCTAACAGTTTCTAATTTCATAAGATCGTAAACAATTAAAAACATTTAGTTCTCTCGGTTCATTGAGTAGGGATTTCACAACTTCACTATTTTAGGGTTCACGTTACATGACTTCCATTGAGTTGAACATGATCAATGTGTGTGAAAGGCTTAACTCAGTCTGTGAAGTGAGAAAAGCTCATGCATTAGTTAAAAAGCTAGTCTCCAATAAGAGAAAAAGGGGACATCATCAAGTAATAATATCACATCATTGAGGTGTCATAGACTCAATAATCAAAGAAATTGAGCTCTTTGTTTTGCTCACATATGAAAATTAGCAAATATGACAACTACATGTACAAAGATAGCAGTTTGTTAATTTTGATATATTACATGAGTGGATTATGGAAGATAACGAAGAAAATGCACTCCTAAGTCCTAACTGAAGAAGACATTGCATGAATTAATTTGAAGTGCAACAACATCATCAAGGAGAAGATGAAGATTATTTAGTTAATGATCCTGATTCCTGATACAAATGTACAATATGTAAAATATAAATGTATTTCATTTTTTGATTCAAAATATATAATTTTGGACGCAATTGTTCAGTATTAAATGTTCAATTTGTGCTAAACTTTGCATTATATGAATTTAAAGCAATTACCAGATTTTTTTCAAAATTTTCTTGATTTTTTTCGGATTTTTACTAATTTTATTGATTTTTTAAATATTTTTTATAGTTTTTTAATATTAAAGTACGATACGATACGCCCGTATCGTGGAGCCCAGCGATACGCGATACGATACGCGTCAGACAACACTGGTAGAGACTCCCATTATCGGTGTGATGATCTGGCATGGCAATGGGGTATACTAGTTAAGGGTTCAAAGTTAAAGATTAGATGCTTATTTTGTGAAAAGGTGGTTAGTAGTGGAATTTCAACGTTGAAACACCACCTAGCAGAAACCACGAAAGAAGTTGCTCCATGCATAGGCAGAGTTAGAAGTGTGCCAGAAGGTATTAAATGGCAATGCTTGCAGATGATTGAGAGCATACAAGAAAGGAGATAATAAAAGGATAATTTCCAGATGTGTGAAGAAACTTATGATGCTACTGCTACTAGAGTTGGATTTACTGATAGTTTGCCTTCATATGCTAGAACAGAGATTGGTAGTAGTAGTTCGCGAGCACCTAACAGGAGAAAGAGGGTTGCAGCTGAAGACTTTGGAGGTGGCAGAAGAGGAAGTTCATGAAGGAGTAGAGGAAGAACTTCTTCTACCATACATTCGTTCTTTCCTCCTTCCACTACACCCGGTGCTCAACCTGGAATTCGTGCTGCTATGGCTTAAGAACAACTGCATGATCAGGCAGACCTTTTAGTGGGAAGATGGTTTTATGATGCATGCATTCCATTTAATGCAACAAATAGTTTTCATTTTCAAGCAATGGCAGATGCAATTGCTAATATTGGTCCGGGATACAGGATGCCCTCTTATCAAAAGTTGAGAGAGAAGATATTAGATCAGATCGTCATTGAAGTGCAGCAATATTGTTCGACTTTGAGACAGTCGTAGAAGGAAACGGGATGCACTATCATAGCAGATGGATGGACCGATAGGCGAGAAAGGACATTGCTAAACTTTCTTTTATATTATCCTAAAGGACTCATGTTTTTGAGATCTCTAGATATGTCAGAGGAGAGGCACACTGAAGAGATCCTACGACAGGAATTTGATAAGGTTATACAGGAGGTTGGGCTAGAAAATGTAGTCCAATTGATTACAGATAATGCAGCTAACTACAAAGCAGTTAGGAAGGAGTTAGCTGATATTTATGGGACTTTTTACTGGACACCATGTGCAGCCCATTGTTTAGATCTCATCCTCGAGGACATTGGTGAGATGGATGAAATAAAGGCAACAACTCAGTTATTGTCAAGATATTACAAAATTCATTTACAACCATGCATTTGTTTTGTGTATGATAAGGAGATACACAGAAGGTGCAAAGCTTCTTCGTACAGCTGCAACTCGGTTCGCAACAAACTTCTTATCTGTACAGAGTATTGTGAGACAGAAGCAAGCTTTAAAGAGAATGTTCTCCTCAAATGAGTGGCAACAATTTGCAGAGTTGCCTCAAAACAGAAGGAATAGAAAGTTGAATGAGATTGCAAAAACAGTTTTTAGAAGTTCATTTTGGAATGCATGTGTTAGATTTTTAAAAATTACCTACCATTTAGTGAAAGTTTTGAGATTAGCTGACAGCGAGGAGAAACCATCTATGGACTACCTTTATGAAGCCATGGATAGGACAAAAGAAGCGATCAGAAATAACTTTAATAGAAAAAAGAGAGATTATGTGCCCGTATGGAAAATAATTGATAGTAGATGGAATAAACAATTGCATCAGCCTATTCATGCAGCAGTCTACTATCTAAACCCATCATTCAGGTACTCAGCAACCTTCAAAAGGGACGGTGAGGTTAATCGAGGAATCATTGAATGTATCGACAGATTAGTCCCTGATGAAAGCATAGCAGATGCGATACATCGAGAGATGGAGATATATGATAATGCTCTTTACTTGATGGGTTTGCCTGTTGCAATTCGCAACGACACTACGATGCGTCCAGGTAAATTGTTTATTTTCATATTTAAGTTTCATCTTACATTACTGTAGATTATGTTTATAATGTTTGTCTTTTTCTACAGATTTTTGGTAGAACAGGTTTGGAACTGATTATCCAAACCTTAAAGATTTTGCAGTGAGAGTCTTAAGCCAAACTTGTAGTGCAACAGGTTGTGAAAGAAATTGGAGTGTTTCTGAACACATCCATACAAAGAAGCGCAACAGGTTGAAACATAAAAGACTAAATGATTTAGTTTATATTCGTTGTAACATGCGCCTTCGTGAAAGATAATGTTGTATTACTTTCAAATTTTCAATTCAATATTGTTTAACTTCAGTCTTCAATTGTTAATATTATTTACTAATTGTTTATCTTTGTTTGTCGTAAGCAATTAAAAAAAGTAAATAGAGAAGAAAATCAGCTTGATCCAATAAGTTTGGATAATTTTGATATATTAGAAGATTGGGTTATGGAAGACACCGAAGAAAATGCCCTCCTAACTGAAGAAGACGTTGCTTGGATTAATTTGGAAGGAGCGCAACAACATCAAGGAGATGAAAATTTGATTTCCAAGAAGAAGGTGTCGCTGATGATGAGGAGGAGGATCTGCAACAAGGAGAAGATGAAGATTATTTAGTTGATGATCCTGATTACAATTTGTAAAATGTAACTGTGTCCGTAATCTGTATTTCATTTTTTGGATTCAAAATATGTAAATTTGGATGCAATTGTTCAATGAATGCTCAATCTGTACTAAACTTACAGTATATGAATTTAAAGCAATTACCAAATTTTTCCTTAATTTTTCTTGATTTGTTTCAATTTTTTTCGAATTTTTACTAATTTTTATTGATTTTTAATTATTTTTTGTATTATTTTAATATTAAAGTACGATACGATACACCTGTATCATGGAGCCCAACGATACATGATACGATACGCGTCAGACAACTCTGGCACGATACACGATATGATAATAAACAACATTGGGCAAAAGCGTGAAAGAAGGTGCTTTCCTTTGATGAAAATACTACCCAAATATCCAAGGACCAAAACCACTGAAACTTGCTCAAAGTTTGCAAAACTCTCCCTACCACGGCTCAGACAGTGGAGCAGAGGAAAAACAGAGGGCATTAAAAACTTGCTCCCATAAAACTGAGAAACATAATGCATTCCACATTATATGCCCCTCGTTGTACACTATTCTACAATACAGGCAAGCCCCTATTGCAATAGCCTTCAGTATCATACCTAGTTTGCGCTCAATAAGATGTACATTCTTACCTAAATAATACGTAACACTGGTTTGACTTAAGTAATACCCGCACATGCAATGCACAACTTCCATTAGGAGTTAAAGAACATAAAAATACCAGGGTTGACAAAGTAAAATAAATAAACATTCAGAGTTTGAACCTTCTTAAGCTTCTCTAGAATGGCATCTTCATAAGCGTGGAGGTTGGAAAGGTCTGGAAGATTATCAGCTTCACCTTGCTTCGTATTAAGAGGGTTTGACGAAGCAGTGGAAACCTGAAAACAGCAACTGGTTAGTAGAAGAAGCTCAAATATGAACACAAATAAGGCGCAAACCAAACCAATCCTTTCCCGCACTAAATTAGGGTCCACTATGTGGATTTTAGATGCCATTGAGCTCCGTCTCGTGTCATTTTAGCATTAAAAATAAGAAAAGTCATGTTTTTTTTGTTTCCTTCCAAAATTTTAGTCACCATTTAACATAAATAAAGAATATATTTAAAACAATCTAAAAAAGGGAGAAGTCCAAAAGAATGTTACCGATTTCTTTTCGTTCATGGCCCTCATTCGGGCTATTTCTTGTTCAATTTTCTTCTTAGCCCTCTCTACTTCCATCTTTTGCTTGTCAGTTTGTGTCTTAAAAGTGGCTGCACGCTCTTCTTCTGCAAGTCGATCCATCATCTTCCGGCGTTTAGCTGAAACCTGGTTCGCCTTCTCCAACCGCTGATGCTTCAGCCTTATGAGATCATCATGGGCTTTACGAGCAGATTCATCCATGAGTACCTCATAAGAAGTCTTAATTGCTTGAAACAATGATGCGGCTTTGGGGTCATTGCGCCTCTTATCTGGGTGGTATTCTAATGCTTTTCGTTTATACGCCTCACGAATATCTTTTGATGACAGATCCGTTCCCTTGATGCCGCAGGGAAGACCCAACACCGAGTAGTGATCTTCTTGAGCCATCAACGAAAATTCTAACCTGCGAAGACTCAGAAAGTTGAGATGCCATAACCTAATTTCCAAAAACAAATGCTGAAGAAATGAGAAGAAGTCGTAGAAAGATAAATCACGATCAACCTTCCCATATGACGAGATCAAAGGGAAGCACGCGGCTAAAACACTGCAGAGCTTTCTTAGATCACGGGAACTAATTTGCCCTAAATACATATCCGAGGACGCGATGAAAAAGTATAAGCTAACCCTAACTCACCTGCACAAAAAGAATAAAAAAAACTGTAGAATCTTCCGGAGAGAAGGGAACCTGATCCTATATATCAAAACTTTGCGAGAGAGAGAGAGAGAGGAATTTAGGGTTAAGCGTGCCAAATATCGGGAGAGGAACAAGAATCGCACGCTTACCACCGGCGTCGGCTCGATGCTCCGCGTACTTGATCTTACTCCTCAGTCTCAGATGCGACTAAAGTTGCCTCCTTGCCGGAGAGAACGGAAGTCACCTCCGGGGGCGGGGGGAGCAGCAGAGTGCGCGGAAAATTTTTGCCACTTAGGGGCTGGCAATAATAAAAAAACACCTAAAGTTGCGTACATTACCAGAACATGAGATTGAATCACTGAAATTCCGAAAACCCCTAATAACTTAAACTTCCGTACATTACCAAAACATGAGATGGAATCACTGAAATTCCGAAAACCCTTAATAACATTTGCATATGTTGAAAATGCTCAAAATTGGCGGCCCTGGCTCTGGAAACATGCATGGCAAGTCAGAAATTTCTGGCTAGAGATGTCAGGCTGGGCCAGCCCACATATAAAAATATATATTTTATACATATATATATTATGTATAGTTTTTCGATTACATGTATATATAGTTTTTCTGTTACATTTATATATGAAAAGTTTTCTTTGTTACATGTATAGTTTCTTAGTACATGTAATATATATACATATATATACTACATATGTATAATTTTTCTATTAGATGTATATATATGTATATTTGTATATATATGAATATGAGCTATATATACTATATATATGTATAGTTTTTCAATTGCATGCATATACACGTACACGCATATATATACTACATATATATTTAATTTTCTATTAAATATATACACACATATACATATTACATGTATGCATATATATGTATATACATATAGTTCTTATATTATATGTGTATATGTTTTGTTGAAACTTGAAACACTAAGGTTGGATTTGAATCTGCTTGAATTCCAAATCCAACCTTAGTATTTCAAGCTTCAACATGGCATATACACATGTAATAAAACTATATACATATATGTATGTATGTATGTATATATATTATATGTAGTATATATATAGATGTACATATATATACATATAATTGAAAAACTATTCATATATATATATATATATATATGAGTCATATATACTACATAATATATATACATGAAACCGAAAAACTATATATATATATATATATATATATTATATGTGTGTGGACCGGACCGGGCCGGGCTGGTCCACATTATCCCCAGACCATATTGACATCTCTAAAAATGATCATACCCATTTTAATTCTTCTGGTCAAATCAACTCTCTATATTGAGTTAAATCAAACCGATCTTGGGGTACATGCTTGTTTTGATTGTTTTGCCCTCAAATAGGTTAAGAATAGTCAATGAAGTTGACAAGATCAGAGAGGGTGTATCAATAAAACCATGGCAAATTCGTCTAGCTATTTTTCAAAAAAAATGGTTGTTTTCATGGGAAAACATCTTCACGTTATCATTGATGCATGAATCAGCATAAGTGAAAAATACAATTAACCAATGAGCTCGACTTAAAAGAAAAACCTAAATGCGCATCACAAGGTTCATTCTCATCCATGACGGCATTTGCAGCGTGCATGCTTGGAAAATGTTTGTATGATACTAATAATATATAGAAGATACAAAAGGCATCGAAAGTCTAGGTTGGTACTCAAAAGAATGTTCAGCAATTGAAGTTGCTTTTTAGTGTAGGTTGTCTATTTCCCCTTTGGTTTTCGTAAATTTGTCTATATACTTTTAGGTTTTATTTTACAGTTTGTTAATTCATGAGACTTAGGATGGCAAAAACTGAACCTGACCCACTCGTAGATGGAACAGACTTTCAGGGTTGGCCGGATGTAATGCTGGATAAGTCGAAGCGAGTTCTATGAAAACGATTCTTCAAAAATCAACATAAATCATCTGGCAATATATGTTTTATGTTGCCAGATGATCTTTTTTAGTAACAAATATTCTTCAAAAACCTATGTTGTCACCCCCAGATGCAACTCAATTTCAGATGTTCTTTTAGTCATTTTGAAAACTTACTTGATTGGAGAAATTCTCAAAAGGAACTGGGTGCAAAGGGTAGAGATTCCGGTCTAGAATGTTTTTTTTTCTTGCATGAAATGGCTGAGTGCACGGCCATCTATTTCATCATAAAAGCTTCACACTTACGCAAAAGTGCAAAAAATTCAGACTGAATAAATGAGGTCCACGTACCCACAGGAGTATGATCATCCTTGTGGCCTTGTCTAGCCAATCGTGGGTCCGCACAAGACAGCTCGGTTGATGCCAGCAAATTGGCTTGTAAACCAATATGAGCCTAAAGCTTGGTCTACATAGAGCCTCATGTATCTCGATATGCATGGCATTTCACATGTATATGTTAAAAAGCCATGTCTTTGAAAGACCAGCTTGTTACTTCTATAGATAGATGGAATTGAAAAACTAGGTTTTCAACTAACCGAAATAAAGTTCAATTTTTTCAAATATAAATCATGTGTCGGATCTGGCCTATCTTGATTAGGATTTCTTACTGTAGGTACCCAAATCCATCAAGGATGGTGTCATAAAAAAGCCAACATCTAGCTTTTCAAAATGGTAAATTTTATAAAAATAAGAGATCTACACACCGAGTTATAGGCGTTTTACTAAGACCCTGAGTTTCAGTCACATGCACTATCCAAATCCCCGAATAGCATTAGGTTGAAAACCTCTCTCTGATTTTTATTTGATAACCAAAGGATCGAAAAATATAAACAAAATTTTTTGATAAAACTTATACCCAATACTTGTTTGAACAAAAATTTTAAGATTTTTGGACCCCAAAAAATGCCTCAATAAAATATGAACTCGGAGAAACACAATCAATTATGTAACTGAACCTAGTTATGCATAAAATGTGGTTTTAAAAAATGCTCCTTTGAATCAAAACTATTTTGAAAGAACTTCGGATTTCAAAATAACTCTTCCTAAGTATCTAGGTTGACCTTGAGCATTGGTTCAAGAAGGCCTACGTCAATAAGAACCTATTTTTTCACATTAGAAGAAGTCAAAGTCATACCCAAACCTTTGTGACTTTAAGTAAACTTACTGGCACGCTCACGCATATTTTTTACAAGCAAATTTTTATGTCCACATGGGATTGAAAATTTTGTTTACACTTACCGATCTCTTGATAAGTCATATCTTCTAGAAGCTCATGAGATCGAGGATAAATGCAACATAACATAGAATGACCTTTTGGAGGCTTGCATGAGAGAGATCTTGCCATTTATTTTTGTGAAGGTTCTAGTGGAGCCTCAAGTGTTGCAACTTAAAACTGTCAGTATGTGTATGGATATTACTATCTACACACTCCATTTTGCATTCCGCACACTCTTCACTCATATTACAAAACTACCCACCTATACCTTTATCTCTCATCCCCTCCACTTTTTGGTCTATGAATACCTCTCTCAATCTCTAATACCATCACTCCCTCATCGATTGTACATTACTCTCTAATACGTGACCATATCCCTTTGGTCCATCTATCTCTAATGGAATTTCAAGGTGAGCTCTCTCCCTATCATTTGTGCCCCCTCTCCATAAAAGGTACAACCTAGCTTCATCTTCCATCGAGTGAAGATGCAACTTGGCTACATCTCTTTTGAATGGGAGACACTCAAGTTGTGTATCTCCCCTCAAAAGGAGAGATGTGACCAGGAGGAGATGCAATATGGACAAGAGAGGTGCTACCTTTTATATATGTATATAACACACACATCCTTTTCTTTTTTCTTTGTTATGATGGCATAAATTTGGAATATATAACAAGTGATGGTTGTGGTGAAGTAAACAATATATTTATTAACTATGAAGGTGATGAAGTTAGGATATACAACAAATATGGAGAATAATAATAATATTGTTGTTCTAACACTCCATTTGAGACTAAAAGGTGGAAGAGGTCAGGTTTAGCTTGGTGGTGAAAGAACCAATACATAAAGAAACATGAAACAAGTTGGTGTGTATGAAAAAGGATAAATACACATAGGAAAGTGTGAAGTCTAAGCATACTCTACGATTGTATCTTGAAGGGTATGTATATGTAAGTAAATTGACTAATAGTAAGCTCCAAATGATAAAAGAGATGACTATATATATATATATATACACATATATAAGGTTGCACCTCTTGGTTGTGTCTCTCCTTTTCAGGGGAAATATATAGTTGGATGACTAATGAAAAATAGATATGATTTAGACACTAGAGAACGATGTACAACCAACGAGAGTGATGAGATCATAGGTAGAGAGAGCATATATGGTGGAGAAGTGTTTGTAGACAAAAGAGGAGAGGGGCGAGAGAGAAAAGTGGAGAAGGGTAGCTTTGTTATATTAGGGAGGAATGTGTGGATGAAAAAATGGAGTGTGTTGATAGTAATACCTATATATATATATATATATATATATATATATATATATATATATATATAAAAAACCCGGATCTACCCACCTTTGATATGCCCACTAATAGTCATCCCTTACTTTTTAGGGGTAAGAGTATCATTTATAAAGTTTTAAAGTATTTAAAAAAGAAATGAAATGCATGTTATTATGCACATGCTCTCAAGAAGTAATGGGTGAGAAGCATTAGTACTAAGTAGGATATAACCACTCATATAGTATATATGTATATATGAAAAATTAAATCAAATAGAGGATGATGACATTGGCCCCCTTATATCCTGAATTTTCTACCCCATCTTTGGAGGTCACGTCATCTATAAGTTGTAGTAGTAGTGGATAATTCTAAGCCTATTTTAAAGTTACCATGATAAATAAAAGTTCTTTCTTAAATATGATCCAAACTAGGTAAATATGCAAGAAATGTTAAAAGTGTTGGCAAACTACACAAAACTATAAAGTTGTGAAGGAGTGTACTTTCAAGTGAGAGTGCTATCAAGCCATGTACATGGACACCAATAGTTTTCACATGTTGAGTGGCGATGAAAATGTAGAGAAAGAATGTCATTTTAACTAACATCATGAGAATGGACATCGACAATGCAGATGCCTAGAAGTTTGGACTTGTGATATTCAAATTGCTTTGAGAGAAAGATTGGAGTAAGGAGATTATGCTAGACAAGAGGGCATGATGTTCTTGTTTTCTCACATTAGATTCACCATCTATTAGGACAATTGGACAGATATTGTGTCATCTTCAATTTGGGAATTGTTAACTATATTGCAAAGTTGGTGAGTATGTTTAGGTATGAGGACATCAGGTTATGTACACAAACAATTAGGAAAACCTTCTCACATTGAGGCACAATAAGTTAGTGTCCATATTTTGGTTAAGGTAATAGTTGCTCATTGAGTTTTAATTAATGAAGTTAGTTTTCTTCTTTCCTTCTAATACATTAAAGAAAGCTTAAGTATGTTGTAGGTATTGATTTATGAATACTTTCTAGCCTTTAGAGTGAATAAGCATTTGAGATAAGTTGAGATGACATCGAGCGAGTATGTTGATTGCCAATGGTATTCATAGATACCGTCCTACTCTTTGCCTTGCTTTATATCATAAGCAATTGGACTTTATGATAATAGTAAGTACATAGTTATTGATGTTGGATATTGTTTGAATTTACTTTAAATAAAAAAATTATATATTTGACCATAATGTTGATATCACTTTTCTTTTTTATTGCAAATTAATTGGGAGTCGTAATTTTGAGAAACTACAAGATGAAATGTACAAGTTGTGATACTACATATGTATTCGTTGCTTGGATGCCATTGAGATCAACATATCTGACCGAATCCTTTGTCATTTTGGTCATTGATTAGCACATCTCAATTGCTCAATTGATGCCCATCACTACATATAGGCTTCAGATATACATATAAGGTGGAATACAACCCGCAAGGTAGTTTATTAGTGGCATAAAACTTATGACCACAATACTTCAAGGTTGAAGCGTCATGCCCATATGAGTACAATAGATTATACATGGTCTGATATATAACATAAATGCAAGGTTTTTTCCCGAGAGATTTGCCATATCACTACATACATTCAACCTCCACCCTATAGTCATCATGAAACATTGAAGTGCATTGTGGACATCAATGAGACAATAGCACTTGTTTGCAAAGGTTAGCAACCCCCATGATTGTTGCTGAGTGATGACAAGTGTATCGCTTGCCAATATTAAGACTCCCATTATTAAGAGTAATATTTAGTTTTTTGTTAGCATTTTTGGAATATATTTTCAATTTATATCTATGTTAGATCTTAAATAGTTGAGACAAACCTCTTTGTCTCTATCTTCATTTAGGTATCATAGCTCCAATGCATATACTTGTTGTCACTCTGAATTGATAATCATCATCATTTGCTTCCATATATATATATATATGTACATACATAAATATGTATATACACACAAGAAATTATAATAAAACATATTAATATCATTATAATAAGCAAATCACAACATTTGGTAATGAAATAAATTATAAATAAACTAACAAATGCGAACAATGTATAAACTAATCATCTCAAACATTTATATAAAAAATAGTTTCATCACCTAGTCCTCTCAAATGGAAAATCACACTTAATAATGTTGTTATGCTAGTATTTCTCACAAGTAAGAAAGATATGTGCAATTGGGGATCCATTGACTATATGCAATTAGAAGCAAAATCAAGACAAGTTAAGCAAATGCATGTTTAAATATAACAAAATATACTATAGATATTGCTCGGTAAGATTAAGAATGTTATTATTATTAAAATATATTTCTCTTATTCATGATAGCACATATACCATAAGTCTTGCTAACCTAACTATAGAAAGCAATATTGAAGCAATGTTCCATCAAATAGCAAGGACCAATCCCATATCAGGCCTCGATATCTAATGCTCAGGTTTGCATGAATTGTTCACTCAATGTGAATATTGACACCATCATCTTCTAAAAAAAAATTTGATGAGTACATATCATGATAGCTTTTGACCTTTAGAAGGGTTCCATGCCACCATGTCTCTCTCATTCTCAAGTGTTCTCCAACTACTTGATATCTATATTTTCCATCTCCTATAATATACATTCATCTAGCAACGTATGATACCACAAACTAAGGTATCTTATCAATGTAAGATTTCCCATGGTTTAGTACTCTAGACTTAATCTTAGGGAAAGGGCCAACACTATCTAACTAGGAAGATATACTACATCTTGGGGACACCCTATATCCTTGACCACAGTATTTGATGCTCATATTGTCATTTGATGCTATCATAGTGACATGACCACTGCTCAATGTAGACTTTGCTAAAGAAACAATCTCGGTATGCTATCAAGACAACTTCCTTTTCATGGATTTTTTAGATGGTCAACCTCTAGGATGATAAATAGGTGGCTCCTCTAAGGCCATGAACTCAAGATTCAAATAATCAAGTTGCAACCAATTACTTACCTCAATTGACCTCGAATAGGATGTTTTCTCAAATTTTTAAAAATTTCTTTCTACCCAAACAACTCAAGTTAGGCGCATTGTACCATTCAATCTCTATATTAAGCTTTACACAATGGATTAACATATGATAATTGACTGACTCACCATCTTTCAAAAGCTCAACAAGAATTTTTTTTCACTTTTCCTCCATGATACTACTTAGCATAAGTTATGTAATTTACCGATTGAATAACTTTGTACCAACTTATACAAAATGCAATGATCAATTCTTTCCTTTTATTGCTTGAATAACAAATCTTTCAATATTTTTTACAATATTACATCTGCATAAGAAATGTGTCAACTCTTTAAAAATAATCTCCATTGCATACATTAGTACCAACTCATGATCAATGCATATTATATTAGGCAACCTATTTGAAGTAAATGACTTCCTAATGCACCTAAATACCGAAATACATTAATCCTTTTTCTTGTGACTCATAAAAACGAATGCCATAAGAAAATTCTTACTAATTAAGTATATTCCTCAACTTCAAGCAAAGGGTCTTACACTATTCGTCATATGTATAATCAAACTCCACCATCTTCAGAAATATACATAATAGTTAAATTGATATATGATGCACAAATACAATATTGCTGACATAATCTACCTTTAGTATCTTTCGATGCCATGTGTGATATTGATGACCAACCATTTAATATAACAACATTGATATATATATATATATATATATATATATATATATATATATATATATATATATGTGTGTGTGTGTGTGTGTGTGTGTGTGTGTGTGTGTGTGTGTGTGTGTGTGTGTTTATGAATGCATGTGTGCATATAGATATGCACATATCCTTTGCCTTATTCTTGTTTGATCATTTAATAGCATTTGCAGGATGTGCAATAATGAAACCTTGACTAAAGGTGTTTGTTGTGATTGAGTAAATTATGAATAAACAAAAAATGATAATTTTAGTGAAACAAATGATGTATTTGTTGACTGTGAAGGTGATGGAGTTGATTATTCACATATCATCTTGAGACAAATATAATGTTTTAGAGTAGAGATGATATTATTCAATATACAAGACATATGAGAAAGAATAAAATTGTTGTTGTAATACATTGAGGCTAAAAGGTGAAGAGGTAAGGTTTGGCTTGGATGTGAAAGAACCGGTGCATAAAACAAAAAACAAGTTGATTCTCAAAATAGGTGTTAGGTTGTTACGAAAAAGGATAAATACTTGATTTTACTCAAAGGAGAGTGTGAAGTCGATAATTCGTGGAGGTTGATTATAGTTAATGGATAGTATAAGAATCTTCTAGGTTTGTATCTTGAACAGTATGTATATGTAAGTAGGTTGATTGATATTGAGTTCTAACTCATAAATAAGATAACAAAAAGTCATTGTAAGTCTAAGTATATTATGTTGTAGTTAAAGTGGTATACATGTTAGCACAACAAGATACATCTAGAATGCAAGGACAAAAATTCAATAGAAAGAAATAGGTGATTGGAACCGTTCGTAGTAATTGTTACATTATATGGATTATAGCCAATAATAAACATGGTGTTCAAAGATACTATACACAAATTATGTGAGCACTATTTTACTTGTTATATGTCAGTTCAACAATCATGTGCATTGAGTTTGACTACATGTATAAGACAAACAAGAATAAGATTTATTTCCTGAAGTTGTTACCTACTTTAACTAATAAGAATTTTTCTATAGTGTTCGTCTTCATGAGTTACAAGAAAGAGGACATTTATATTTGTGCATTTAGGTACATAAGGAAGTTATTTACTCCAAAAAGATTCTTAATGTAATATATATTAATCACAAGTTGGTACTAATTAATGCCATGGAGAGTGTTTCTTCAAAGTCAACACATTTCTTATGGAGACATGACAATGTGAGAAATATTGAAATATTTGTTATTTAAGCAAAATGAATTAGCTATTGTATTTTATGTAAATTGGAAGAAAGTTGTTGAGTTGAGAAATAAGAGGATTTATGCTAAGTAATGTCTATCATGGAGGAGAAGTGAAAAGTTTTTCTTGTTAGGCTTTTGTATGTTAAAGAATATTGATTATGTTTGTAAAGGAAAGAATAGCATTAGCGTGGGTTGATCGACATAATTATAGCAAGTATATATTTATATCATTAGGAGCATATAATATATGCATACATATATATATATATATATATATATATATATATATATATATATATATATATATATATATATATATATATATACACATACAAGTTTTGAATATTATAATGATTAATTTCTTGGCATATAAGGTTGAGAGTGCAATGTAATGTTAACATGATCTATCAACAACTCAACTAGAAAGTTCAATACAATATAGACATAACTTTGTTCATTTATTGATTTACATATTATAAAATTGATGAAGACATTTGTGGGCTCTAAAACATTTAAGAGATGTTATCTACAATTTTTTTAATTTATTAAAAATTTATAAAAAAAGAGTATCATGTCAGGTACTTGATTTTATTGGAAATGATGTGAACCATAATAAATAGTGAGTTCTGTTCCAACATCATTTAGGTGCATGTTGTGATGCTCACTTGGGTTAGCATGTTCTCACGAGATCAATGTGTTTTTGAAAGTTGGTGAGCCAATTCAATTATCATCAATTGATATGTTTGAGATAAAGCTTAATATAGAGGTCAAATGGTCCAACATACCTAATGATAAGTCTACCAATCTAAGTGAGTTGTTTGGGTTGGAGGAAATTTTCAAAAATTTGAGAAAACATCATATTCAAGATCAACTAAATCAATTAACTAGCTACAACTCGATTATTTGAATATTGATTTATGGACTTAGAGGGCTCACCAATTTGTCATCCTAAAGGTTGACCATTTAAAAAATCCACAAACAAGAGCTGTCTTCATGAGAGCATAATGAGAGTGTTTCTTTAGCAAAATCTATATTGGACACTAGTCATGTCATTATTACAATATCAAGTGACAATATGGGCATCAAACATGGCCTTAGATATGGTTGTGGTCAAGGACATAGGGTGTGGTCAAGGACATAGAGTTGTGGTCATTATTGATTTATGGCCTTAGAGGGCTTACCAATTTGTAGTATATTCTTTGTTCAATAGTGTTGGCCCTTTTCTTAAGATTAAGTCTAAGAGTGCTAGACATTGGGAGGTGATACATCAATAAGATACTTGGTTTATAATACTATAACTTGGTTGATGAGTGACTATTGTAGGAGATGGGAACTATGGGCATTGAGTAGTTGGAGAACACTTGGAAATGAGAGAGATGTAGTGGTATAGATTCTTTCGAGAGGTCCAAAACCATGATGATATGTGCTCTTGTGTTTTTGTAGAAGATAGTAGTGTAAATGTAGTTCTCTTATCATATTGAGCACAATGACTCATATAGGCCCGAGCAATAGATATCAATGCCCGATATATGGAGTTGGTCATCGCTAGATGGAATATTGTTGTAGTATTGCTTTCCATGGTTGGGTAGATGAGTTCCTACCTTAGTGACCTCCAACCACTACTTATATAGAACGTATGGTATATGTTTTATCATATAACAAAAAAATACTTCATAGTGATAATAACATTCTTAATCTTGTAGATCAATATCTATAATAGATTTTTGTTATATTTTTCTGTCTATGCATTTGCTTAACTTGTGTTGATTTTGCTTGCAATTGCATATAGTCGATAGATCTCTAATGGCACCTATCTTTCAAACTTCATAGCAACATTGGTATAAAAGCATTGTTAGGTCTGATTTACCATTTCATGCACATACCGATCAATATGTATAATTGAGAGAACTGGGTTATAACCCTTTACAATGTTTGGGATGATTAGTTTATACACTACTATCATTTGTTAAATTATTTATAATTTATTTCATTATAAAAAATTGTAATTTGCTTATGTTAATTTGTTTCACTACAATTTCTTCTAAGCTATGTATATATATGTGTATGTGTGTGTTTGCATGTGCCTGCATGCATGTAGAAGCAAGTGGTAGTGATTATCGATATAGAATGGTTGGGAGTATATGCATTGGCTTTAACACATGATACATAACGAGAGAGAGAGAGATTTGTCTAACTATTAAAAATCTAATATAGACATAAATTGAAAAGCCTATTTCATGATTGCTAACAAAAAACTAAAGGTAACTCTTAATAATGGGAGTCATTCAGTGTTAACAAGCGATACACTTGTCATCACTCAACAATAGTCTTGGGGTTGCTAACCTTTGTGCTACAACTGCTATTGCTACTACCTCATAGATGTTTGCGATTCACTTTAATGCTTCATGATGACTACAATGTGGAGGCTAAATATGTTTGTAGCGATGTGGCATTCACTAAAAATGACCAAAATGATGAAAGTTTTGGTCAGACATGTAGATCTCAACAACATCAAAGCAACAAATACATATGTAGTATCATGACAATTGGTACATTTCATCTATGTGATTCCTCAAAAATAACACTACCAATTAATTTGTAATAAAAAGAAAAGTAATATCGACTTTAAGGTCAAATATATGACTTACTTGGTTTAAAGTAAATTCCAACTAAATATCCAACATTCATAACTATATACTTAATATGTTGTCATCAAGTCCTACAACTCACAATACAATGCAAGACAAAGAATATGAGGATGTTGATGAATGACAATGGCAATTCATCTATGTGCTCGATGTTATCAGATAACTTATCTCAAATGCTTATTCACTCTAAAGGTTGAAAAATACTCATAAATCTATATCTACAACATAATTCACCTTTTAAACATACTATAAGAAAAAAGAAAACTAACTTTATTAACTTAAACATAGTGAGCAACTACTACTTAAAGCAGAATACTATAGCCACTAACTATTGTATCTCAATGTGGAAAGGTTTCCTTAATTGTTTGTATGAATAACTCAATGTTGTTAGACCCTATGTATACTCATCAATTCTTCAAACATTGTCAGGTAATAGCTGCAAAATCAAAGCTGACAACCTATTTCGAGTTGTCCTAATGATACAATGCATCTATTGATATAGCAAGAACATCATGTCCTCATCTATAGTTAGTGTAATCTCCTTACTCCAAGTTCTTTCTCAAAGCAATTTGAACTTCAAAACTCTAGGATTTATCTACGCATTCACATCCTCAACGTTCATTCTAATGATGTCACCTAAAATAACTTTCTTATTCTATGCCTCCATCTCTTGTATTGAAGAAACAAGGACTATATCGACCAAAAGGCCAAGAATATCATGAAGATAGTGTAGGGTGATCATCATTTCACCACATCACATGTGAAAACTATTAGTGTCCATCTTCCATATAATATGGTAATTTGAATTATATTTAGAAAAGAATCTTTTAGAATGGTAACTTCAAAATAGGTTTAGAACTATTTGTTTCTGCCACAACTTAAAGGTGATGTGATCTCCAAAGTTAGGTAGCAAATTTGGGATAAGAGGGAGTGGGGGGGCATTGTCGTCATTCTTTGTAGGGTCAACATCAACAAGATTCAAGTCCGCATCTACATAATGATGCTGTAAAGGCCAAATATGATCCTCCTCTAACGGTTTTGGGGCATTGTCGTCATTCTTTGTAGGGTCAACATCAGCAGGATTCAAGTCCGCATCTACATAATGATGTTGTAAAGGCCGAATATGATCCTCCTCTAACGGTTTTGCATGGTGCATCTCTCTTTCTCATTTAAAGATGCACATATGTCACCCATAAGATATCATGTTAGCATTGCACTGTCTTGATGATACAATGGCCATCCAACCTTCAACTCGTCCACGCCCATTGGACATTGCTATTATAATGATGAAAATGTTAGAATGAAAATGAAAAGGAAAAAAACTCATGTGTCTCCCTTTCATGAGGGATACAGCTAGGCTATGTCTCTCTTGTGTCTCCCATGAAGTAGAGATACAGTCAATAACCTCCATTTTATAAGAGAGCTTACCCAAAGAGAGAAAGAGAGAGTGACATAGAGAGAGAAAGAGGGATGTAATGAGAGAGGAAGAGAGATTACTTATAGTCAATGATAGTTCTAAAATGGTAGAGTAGCAGTAGTAGAGACGTTGATGGGAGAAGAAGGAAGCATGAGAGAGGAAAGATATGAAAGAGAGAGGAGAGAGAAAAAGGTTGTGAGAGTGGAAAGAGTAGTTTGGAGAAGAAAGTATGTGAATAGTATGTATCTATATATAATACATGTGTATATATGTATGTATGTATAGACACGCTAATATAATAAGAAAGTTGGACCAGAATATGGGTGGCAAATTTGTGTTGTAGGCCCCTTTTTCCATATCACGTTGGACACACACGCACTTTGTTAAAAAAGTATTGTTTATATATCTATATGTCCCTTGTGGGAGGTTGTGACGGATTTATCCTAAACCTGACCTCGACCCACTATGACAACTAAAATAAAAATGGTTCTTAAGAACCCAGGTTCCATTCAATCAATCACGTGTTTCAAAAGCTCACACGACACATAATTGAAGTTCAGGCTTATAAAAACAAGTAATGTGGTAGTGTAAAAATATGGATCCTTACCCTGCAAAGTAATAAGACCTTCGGCCAAAAGAACATGTACATGCCTACGCTGCATAAGGAGCGCTCAAAAATGGAAATTTGCATGCACTATTCAAACATATTGTATCACGAATTGAGATTCTGTGGGACAGAAAATTCACGCACACTAATACAACATTCCTCCTTTACTAAAGCTTGGGGATTGAATATAGAAGGTAAAATTTTCACAAAGTTTATTAGTTTTTTTAACTTTCAAGGAAGAAAATGGAAACGTTAGAATTTTGGAGAGAACTAGGTTCAACTTCTCAATGCGTTCAACTCAAGGGAAAGCTTAAAAAAGTACCATGTACTATTGAAAACTTGCATACTGATACCCTGAACTCTTCCTTTAAATCAAGTAAGACACTATGAGAACATTTAATGCTTTCGGATTCAACAAGGGACACTATGACACGGATTTGCCTTTCATTACCCTCGAACTAGGGTTTCGTACACGAAGAGACGTATGAAATGGGTTCTCAAGCCACCCTAACCGACGCAGAGTTGGTTCTGTTCCGTTGGGTCTGGTGGAGATTGCAAAGACTATTCACTTGGGTGCAACTTCTTAGAGTTACACGTTTTAAAAAAGAAACCCCTTTGCAGAATCATGAGTACAAGATTGTCTTGTAATAAGCATTTGATCTGGACGAGTTATAGCTCACCTCACCTGGCTAGATCATCAACTGACAAGTTGAATGTCATGAGTTTGCTACCTGGGCCGTGCATCTGGCTTTGGCCTCCCTACTATACCCAAATCGAACAACAATAGTTGGAGACATTTTCATTTGTTTGAAGTAAGAAAGAGCATGTGCGGCGGCAGACATTCATCTGTAAGAAATAGAAAAATAAAGATATATGGTTAGCAGTATCAGCAAATCTATATGATAATAATACTCACTGGACCGAGAACTTAAAGTAGAAG
Source organism: Brasenia schreberi (assembly GCA_036023115.1). Classification (NCBI taxonomy): domain Eukaryota; kingdom Viridiplantae; phylum Streptophyta; class Magnoliopsida; order Nymphaeales; family Cabombaceae; genus Brasenia; species Brasenia schreberi. The sequence continues at coordinate 18,277,702 of JAYKKT010000059.1, forward strand.
ATTGATCCCTGGCCGCATCTTGATTCGCTCTTTCCTTTACTATCTTCTGCTGTTTGACAAGAGAACTCCTGTGAACTTCTACAGTGTCTCGTTCTCAACGAAAATTCCAAAATCCACTACTAAGGTAACCCACCAGCAATACTAATTTAAAGCAATAAGGAATAATAAATTTCATAAATTTTGACAGTTCGTCCTCTTTACCCTCTATGTATAGATATACATATATAAGATATACAAATATAGGAGAGAGAGTCATGCACTCATTTTCACCTAAATTAAGGTGAAAGAAATATATGGTTGGTGGGTGGCGTATGAAACAGCCAATTTGGTGATTGATGCTCGCCTGGCTTCATATTCTTTATGGTGCTCTGCTCACGGGAATTCATCCAAAAGACAACCCACGAAAGTCTCGTACATGTTGATGCCAATCCAAAAACCTATGCATGTGAATCCCAATAATAATTGTGCACCCACATCTATTTCGGAGACAGCCTCTCCTCGTTACCATCCACAATTCCAACACCAACAAGAATCCCCTTCTCTCTCTCTGTCATATCAACCTCAATTCTTCTTCTTCTTCACTCTCTCTCACTCAGTACTTTCACAAACAATGGCATATTCTAATATTGTTCTGCATATTTTTTTGACCGCCATTGTCTCATTTCTCCTAGTATACCCAGCTACATGCAGTATTCCATCAACCAGGAGACACAGGATCCAGTTGAACCAATTGTTGGGTCATGATCCTGAGCAAGCATAAACAGTGTTGAAACCTAGTAAGATTTCCATCTTTGCTACTCCACTCACTTTAGCTGGATTTTGGCTTTAATCAATTTAGCACATTTATGTCTCTTTACTTATGATGTATTTTAGTGCCATGAACCGTTTCTCCTAGTTAATGAGCCACATTTTCCTGTTGTCAATGGACTTCTCTTCTGGTCAAGATTATCTGAGCTGCAGTATGTTTCTAACCCCTATATTCGGTCCTATAATTCATTTCCACGGACTCCAAATTCGAGATTTGTTTTGACGAATGAAAGCCAGCGTAGTGAAGTTTTTCTTATTCAGGGTCCCGGAGGTTCTTTTCCTGATACTGATAAGGTCCATCTTTTTCAAATGTTCTGACCAGGAGTGAAAAGAGAGAGTGAAGGTGCAGCTGCAGTTGAACTGAAAAGGTTGAGGAATTCAAAGCAAAGAAGCCCAAAGAGAGCTGAAATCAGATGCAGATCGAGTTCTCTTCCTACAAAGCGCATTGAGAAGGGACAATCAATTCTCTGTGTTAAGTGATGCAACACAAGGGACTCGAATCCCTCTGAGATCAGGGAGAAAGGTGGACACGCTCAATTATGTAGTGAGGATTGGAATCGGAAGCCAGGAAATGACTGTGCATGTTGACACATGGAGTGATCTCACCTGGGTCCAATGCTCACCTTACACAAACTGCTACCAACAACAAGACTCACTCTACAACTCTTCACTTTCTTCCTCCTACACCCCACTTGCTTGCAACTCCTCCGTTTGCAGATCCCTCGAGATGTCCGCTGGCTGCACTGCTGCTGACGCTTGTGCCTATGATGTCAGTTACGGCGACGAGTCATATGCTCGTGGGGATCTTGTTGAATCGAAGATCTTGACGCAAGTTCCTTGATGGAGATTTTTAGTGATGCAATGAAAAGATGAATGGGCCAAAAAGAGGTTCCTCATGTTTGGAGATACGAGAAAAAGAAGAACATGATGATTATCAAGGTTTTTCACAGATGGTTTTCCAAGAAAGATTTCTATAGTTGCTCATTTGTTTTACAGTATTTTTGTTTATGGTATTTATGGAGAGTGTGGCTTTATCTTTTCTATTTTTCACTTTTGGGCTTTTTTATTACAAGCTGTTTTTCGTCTTTACTTCTATAACGTATACGTTTAATCTTGTATACGTTTTGTACGTAATGTTTTCCTCATATTTGTATTAGGCTTTCGATAGCCAACATAAAACTTTGTCGGATTTTTATACTATATATTACACAAATTATGAGCATTGCATTAGGGCACCCCTCATAGCGACATGTGGTAAAGTCCAAATGCAGTGAAAAGTAAGCAAGAGTCACTACATTTTCGCCCGAATGTTTTGAATCAATTGTATAGAGAGTTCTCACATTATAGACCAGTGTGGTTAAAGAAGTTAGTTTTGCTATATTGCCGCACGAATGTAGTGAATAAATTACAGATAGGGTCTTTGCATTTTCAATATGGATGGATGCGGGGGGTAAGGAAACTAGTCTTAGATAATAAGATTCGTATTGGTTATTGGAATATTGAAACATTATCCGGTAAGCTAACGAAGGTAGTAGATATTATGATTCGGAGAAAGATTCATATTCGATATTTAAAAGAGACAAAGTGGGTTGGAGAAAAAATAAAGGAGATTGAGGATACAAGTTTTAAGTTATGGTACTCAGGTAAGGAAATGGCTTGAAATGAAGTTGGTATTATCATAAATAAAGATTTAAAGGATAGTGTAGTAGACATACAACGATATGGTAATCGAATCATGACATTGAAATTAGTGTTAGGAGCATAAGTTTTAAATATTGTTTGTGCTTAACCTTGCATTAGCTGATTATTGTACATTTGATTGTGAAGTATATTGTGTTCTGTGATATATTATCATTGTCCATTCATGTAGCTTTAGTACACCTCTGTAAACATCAATGACATATATAAAACCTTTTGGTTGCATATATAACTTGATGGTTTGGATTCTTGTGGTTGTGTGCTGGCAGATGTATAGAAGTGGAGCGGAGTTACTCATGCTTGCTGACTTGCTTGGAAGAATTTCTGGCTTCTAAACTGAGGGAGAATAAGAAGCCATCTAAATTTTCTTTTCTCATTACTTTATGATTTGGATTATGATGGCTCGTGTACCGTCTCATCAGCCAATGAAATCCGGTGGTAGATGATGGATTTCAGTTTGCCATGACTTTTTGATCTCTACTGTAATAGGTCACTTGTATGAAGTTGTTTTACTTTTGCTTGTTGGGAGAAATTGGTTCCAAGTAACCCTCTTCATGTTGAAGGATTTGGCCGGGAACATTTGCAGTGTTGTTGATCTTTCTGCTCTATCCCTCTGATCCCTTCATACTAAAACCTCTAATTACTTGATTTGTTTTCTTGTAGTAGTTATCATTTCAAAGAGCAATTTAAAGTCGTTGGAGGTAAAGGGGCAGCAATTTAAAGTCATGTTGGAGGTAAAGGGGCACTGGCAACAAAAGCAGGGGGTTCAGCGTCATCCTAAAATGAGACATTGCACCCAAAATTGAAGCCTCAAAATGCAATACCCTGACGCGCACGTGAGTTAGTGCCATGAGTGACCTAAACCATGTGATGGTACACTCCATTGGATCGGTTGGTTTCGAAATAAGCCTACACAAAATCTACAAATTGAGCTGCCATTTGATGGCACCACACAGACTCTGATGGCATGTTGAATGCTAACAAAAAGATTAATGACACTATTAATGAATCTTTTTCAATGCCAGTCAAACCATCTGTTTGTGACTTGCGAAGTCATCGTTTAGCCCTTCCTAAATTTTTTCTAAATGCAGGTGAAGCACGACAGCTATAGACACCTGATCACAGTGTCTAGGCATGGGTTCGGAAAGTGCGTCAAACCTCCTTATGCAGAGAAAGAGGAACTTAGGTATTGCCTTACGTAGAACACTGCACGTCTGCAAGTGTCTCGACCTCCCTACACCTAGATTCCAGGGTTATTGAGATATTATTAACCAATACCCATGCTCATATGTTTAGCATTTAAGTGATACTCGGTGGTGCTGCCTACTTTCTACCGACCGCAAAGCAATAAGATTGAATTCTTGAAATTAGTCAGAACCATCCGTTTTGTTTCTTAAATCATATTCAGCAGCCATATATGAAACCCCAAGGCCTCAAAAAATACTAAACATTATAGCGTCTCTGTCTGGGATAAGAAACTGATGATTATAGATGACTGGTTTGCTTGCCTATAAATGAATACTTTTCCCAGGATCCAGGCCTGCCAAAGAGATAAATGGGGTGAGAAAACAGAAAGAGTGGTACTCTGCTGGCTGCCCAAAGGTGAATTTAAAGTCACTGGCTCTTTGACCATCATCATTACGTCAAACCATAACCAGACCCCATTGATTAACGTCATATTCAGGCAACCACCTGAGCAGATATGATCATGATATATACTTTTCCCGAATTCCTGTCCAGTTTACAATTACATAAAGTTGGTTTTTCACTGGCAACTGCACACATCTCTCTCTCTCTCTCGTTGTGCATTCTTTTATTTGTATTCCCTTACTATGCTCCTTTTCCAATGCACTAGCAGCCTTAGAGCTTCAATATGACCACCTTGTTCTTTTCATGGAAATGTAGCTAAGAGAAGACGATGGCCATGGACGTTGTTAGACCATTACTTACCCGTTCGCGAATGGTACAAGGATTTTAACTTTGTCGTCATCATATAACTTTCTTGATTTTCTTTTTCTTAGGGTGTTACTAAAGGCACACTCTTCTAACTAAGCACATACCTCCTGAAATTTCGACTATTACACTTGCTACACAAATTACCCTTTTTCTCTCTCTATCACTCACACTCAAAGAGATGCATCCATGATGAGTCTTCTATAAAAAAAAAGAGAGATGTGTCGGAGGTGCTTCATCTCTTTTTTCCTTTTTAGAGCAAAGAAAGGGAGTAGTGGAGAGGAGGAGATGGGAGCGAGGCAATAACAGGCTCCGACAATACAAAAGAGCAAAGAGAGTTGGGATAGAGAGAGAGAGAAAGGGGTGATAAGATTTAGTGGCCAGTTTTGGCTACACGAGAGAGAGTAGGATGAAGGAGAGTGGTGACGGTACCTTAAGAAAAATCTGTTTTGATTGATGGAACTAGTTTTAGATATTTATTTTTGAAACATGTGAGATGATTTTGAAAATCTTAGTTGAGCAAAAAGCAGGTACAAGAGTGTTTTGGATATAATTGAGGAAACCCTGCAACAACATGATGTCATGAACCTCCTTGCCACATCACATGAGCAAAGGATGGGTCATCCAAGGTTGACTTGAGCCCTTTTCATGTGTCATTTATGAGTTTTAAGCCCTTCTCATAAATGCAAAGGATGTAAAAAAATATTCTTGGGAAGCTATGACATTCAATGAATTTCAAAAGTTATGATTTAGGAAGTTATCTTATGAATGTGAACTCTGGAAATTCAACTTATATATTGTAATGCATCCATTTGACTTACATAAATTCTAAATTATAGGTCTTAGTATGTGTTATATGGTTGAATAACAATTAATTAATTTTTGGAGAGTCAAATAGGTTCATCTAATTAGTTTACTTGACATAGTTCCATCTAATTAGTTTACTTGACATAGTTCCATCCCCGGATGACCTTAACCTACTTGATACTTGGGTTAACCTACATCTATATACCCTAACACATTATCACCCAACATAGCTCTACTCATATTTGATGTACTTATCTTCATAGCTCGACCCATATTTGACTCACCTATTTTGGATGACCCATGCTAAGACAATATTATGGTTGGACTAAGTTATGAAATAGTCAAGTTTCTTCTCAAGACAATGATAGGTTTGACATTGAATGAGAAAGGAGTTAGGCTCATGCTAAGATAGAGGACAACCAGTTACGACTGTAGATGTGAAAACTTTACGTCTTAGGCCTTCTTGAACTAATGCTTAAGGGTCAGCCTAGACGCTTTGAGAATTGATTTGTGCTGGGTGTATACTTTCAAAATTCACTTTGAAAGATGATTTTGATAAAAGCAAACTCATGCACTTGGTCAAGAGAGTGAAAATCTTCAAGTTCTGAAAAACAGAAACTAGTTCTATTTTCAGAGCTTGTTTCCAAATATTTTTTGGATGGCTTAGAGATCTCCAAAATTCATGAAAAATTTACAGTCTAGAAAATAGAATGTGAAATTTTAAGACTATTTTTGTTTTATGTTTTGGTATTGTGGATTTACAGAATTAAATATGAAACAGACCTCTACTCACGTATTTTAGGATATTCTGTTACAGAAACACATAGGCCTAAAGAAACCTTTGTATCTCAATGTACAAAACTCCAAATTCTATGATTTTAGTCTTTTTGGAAAGCTATGGATATCAACTTTCCAATAAGACTAATTTTATCAAATTTAGTTTATTATAAATAGAGTTATAATACTTTTACCCAACCCCTATTATAGAAAAATAGACTGTGCAGAAATTGAATCTAAATTTGATCGATCATTTCCTGTTTTATTAACGAAGTTACATGGCCCTAAAATTCTTGAAAAATTTATTTCTAGTGGGCTTATGTGTGTAGATTCGGTAGAAATTTTAGAGCATTCGGAACAATGGTCTAGAAATGAAAAATAAAACAATAGACTTATGCAGGATGTAGGAAAATAGAGTTTCAGTTTTAGAACATACATGCATCCATCCATCCGAATTTAAAAGTCATTCACAACTAAATTAAAGCAAATGACAGAAGGAAAATGAATGTAAATACATATTTTGCTTAAGTATAGAGGGGATTAAGAGATATAAGAGTGTATAGAATATAGAGAGGTAGAGAAACATATAAACAAATAAGTAGAATGCATAAGCATAAACAAAAGGAAACATAACACTTCTACTTGTTATTACAACATAGGGGGAGACTTGAACTCCATTAATACAATCCCTTTTCAAATTGAATGTGAAAAAAAGTGTGTTAAGACCACCAAATGAGAAAAAAAACTTACTCACAAAGCCTCCAAAGGCACACGGCTCCAAGGAGGGAGGGGACATTCCCTTTCTTCTTCTTCTCTCACTCTCTCTTTTCCATTCTCTCTCTCTCTCTCTTGTTGCAACACTTCCTTTCTCTCCTAGACCCTTTCCTACACTTCTCTCAAGCCTTGGCAAGTCCCTCCAATGCTTCTCATTGCTGGAAAACGTTTCCCTCGGCCTCTATTTATAGGCCAAGAGAGGGAGCTGCTAGATCCTTCTTTGATGTGGGTCAATGGATCTCTTCTTGGATCTATATTGACTCCAATCCAAAGAGGTCCAACTGCAAATGGTCTTGTGGTCTCTTAGGTCAAGAGGAATACAACACATGCAACCCTTGACTCGAGTGGGTTGGTCCTTGGCTCGAGCTAGCATGGTTTGAATGCAATCAACTAGGTGTGTTTGAGTGCAATCGACTAGGTGGCTGGGTCATGGTGAGGTATGGCCTCTTGTTTTGGGTCTAGCCAAGGTAGGCTAGGTCTTAGTTGAGTAGGTTTAGCTAATGTGGTTCAACCAAGCACATTTGGTGAAGATGGTTCAATTCGGTCAAGGCTTAGCCAAGGTCACGGTCATAAGAAACATGTTTTGTTAAACCATGTTTAACCCAAGCTTGTTTTAGTCAAGGGTAGCCCATGGGTCATGGTTAGGTGTGCTCTTTGAGTCACAATCATCCCTAGCCCCTTCATGTGCATGGGTTAGGTGCAACCCCAGCTTGGATTGATCCGGTCCTTGGTGTAGTCCCTAGCCTTGATGCGGCACGATCCGGCTAGGTATGCTTGATGAGCCAAATAAGCCACAACCGGTCAAGGTGTCGTCCTTCACATGCATGGATTGAGTGTCATCCCAACTAGGCATGGCTTGGATCGGTCCGACCTTTCGTGTTGCCTTTGATGGAGCCGTGCCTGACTTGGTTTGATCCACTTCCTTAATCCATAGCTTGGTTCACACGAGTTTGGTCTTAGCTTGATGCGGGCTTGGCTCAACCGTCACCTTGATCCTTGCTCCCATCTTAATTTGATCTAAGCTTCATCCTTATTTATAGTTTCAAATATTTCCTTTTTGATTATTTAAAATCATTTTATTTTGAAATATATTTGAAAATATTGAGTTTTATCAAAATCTTCAAATATTCTTTTAAAAACAACTGAATTCCATTCCTAGTGTTTGTTTGTACGGGTGACTTACTTTCGCTCTATGAGTTAGTCTTTACCATTTCAACCACTTTAACCCTTTGATGGGTGTAGGGTATCGGACCAGTTTAACCCTTTCGATGGGTGTGGGGTCTCAAATCACTTTAACACTTGATGTGTGTAGGGTGTTGGGGTAGAACTATCCTTAATCGGACGAGTTTTTGAGGCCTGATTTGAATTTGATTTGGTTTTGGTTTTAAAAGATTTTTATAATTTTGTGAATTTGATAATTTACAAATATTTTGTGGGTTTGGTTCCCAATGTCTCATTTCTATTTGTTTCTTTAAAGAAAATTGTTTGAAACCATCATTTCTTTAGATGAAAATCATTTGAACAGACAGAATGCTATCAATTTGGGCTTGAGGGTAAAGCAGTTATTTTTTTGGCTCTTTGTTAAAATTGATTTTGTTTAGGGGAGTGTCATTTACCCTTATTTTGAGACTACCACGAAATTTTGGTACAGAAATGAGTTTGTTTAAGGTGTCTTTATTTGAAAACCCTTAAAAGACCCAAACCACAATTTTTTCTTGAAAAGGCAACATTTCTAAAAGATCAAATTATTTTAAGAAAATTTTTGGGTGTCTACAATGACCCATATCAAGAAGGATTAACTAGCCTAAGTACAACACAATTAATTTTCATAAAGGAAAGGGTCAACCATTGCCTTGTTAGACTTGTTATTTTTTTTATAGACTTTCCTATTCATTGAAATTGAAAATGGAAATATATAGTTGCTGAAATTTTTATTGTTAAATCATTGTAAACATGCTAATTTCATGTACCCCAGCCTTCTCCTATAAAATAGGTCTCATCTCCCATTGTAAGCTTCCAAGAAAGATCCAAAGAAGCATCCAAGATTTAAGAGCTATTCAGAAAATTTCAAGAACTTCACCATTCCTTCTTTTTCTTTTGTCTTCTTTGTTTAAGCGTGTTTGTGAGTGTTTTCAATAAAAAAGGATAGAGGGTGCTTGATCTAAGTCTTCTCCAAGTAAAGTGTATATTTTATTTTTTTTCTATTAGTTTCATCATTCATCTTAGTTGTCTTGCATCCATAGGTCAATCCCTTACATTATTAGCATTGCATTGAATAAAAGAATAAAAATATTTTTTCATAATTATAGTTTAATTAGTTCTGTTGCATTAACCATTGCATATTATAGGTTATATCATTAATATTCATCACCCTTAGATTTATGTAGGACCATTATATTCCAAAGCACCATCAAGAGTATTAAATTTCCAATGCCAAACCGTGTCCTTGATCATTGTATTATAGATAAGATTTATCTTGCATTAGCATCATAATAGTTATATTATAGACTCATTGCTTTGCATATGTTAAGCTCTAAAAACTTATCTACCATACATTAAAATTATATACCTTATTATTGAAATTTCTTGTTCAAATGCATAATATTCATATACGCCTTCAAGAAATCAAGCCACCCAATTGCCTTTTATGCTTGTTGTCCCATAACTAAATCTTAGCAAAAAAAGCCTAACATATCCCTCCCCAAATTATTCCATAAGATTCCCAGTCCATCTTCAACCATTCAACCTAATTGAATTTTCGTCCATCCATTAGTTACCCAATCAAGACCAAGCCAACAATCAACCATAATTTACCCCTAAGAACCTATTTAGGTTTATTCAAAATAAAGATATGATTTTGGTAAGCCAAATTAAGAATCCAAGACATCTAACCCATTTGACCAGACCTGCCCCATTTAGAACCCTAATTACTTCTTTAGAAGACCTACATCAATCCTAAAATACATTTAGAACAACCTATCTATAAACAACCCCCTTTTATTGCTCATTTTTTTCAAAATTTGCAAGAATTTCTGATTTGAACTAGCCAAATAAATTGTTAGCATAAAGAGTGAAAATTGATATGGGTCCACACACATTTAGAGTGGTTGGAGATAAGTCCTAAAAGCCCTATTTCCAATTTGTTTCTCTCTTTTAAGAAAATTATTGTGAATTAAGATTTTCTAGAACCAAAATTTACATACAGTAAGCGGGCTCTAGAGGATCCCATACCAAAAGAGAGACAAGACGGAGAAAAAAGAGAGTGGTGGGTGTTTGGTAAATAGGGTATTATGGGAAAGAGGGTGTGTCTTTAATAATTTGGGGTGTGTATTTTGTAACTATGTTTTGTTATTATTTTTTTGAGATGTTAACACTAAAAATTATGTAGGACTCAAGGATCCACTTTCAAGAATAATTGCCCTCTTCTCAATATAGATACATGAAGAAATATAAGAAGATGTTATGAAAACCGGTAAGTAATGAACCATTATAACCACTAAATTTAAAATAATACTCCTTAACATATATGGAGATATGCCTTCTAAAATTAGGTACAATACTTATGACCCACTATTTTATGACTTATAGAAGCTAATGAGTCATCTAAAGAAGTTGAGAATAATTTAGAAACTGACCCATCAACTATAAAAAGAGGTAGCTATGCACCTTGAAGGATCATCGATCAATCAGATACATATCGTGAACTTGTTATTTTATTTTCTTTGTTTTTATTTCCTAGTCGTAATCATTAGTTGTAGCCCTCTTTCTAATTTAATAAAAAAGTATTTTTTGTTCTCCATTGTTTCTCTTGTGAGTTTAGTTTTGCTGCATTTAATTGTACAACCAAACCCACATTTGTAAACTAAACAGAAACAACTCTAAGTTCCAAACTTTGTGAAAAGTTCATTTTTACTAGATTTTCACGATTCTTGGATGTGTGAAAATCTTCTCTCAAAAGATCTTTCAGTCCCTTTTCTACGGATCAAGAATCACATGAATTGGAGTTCAATTAAGAGAGTTAAATCGAAAACAAATACACCCTATCAAGAGGCATGTAACTAGACTATCGAGTAGATCCTCATAAGATTAGAAAATTCACAAAAGATCCAATTCTTAGTAACATTGGCCAATTGGTTGTGTAATTCTACATGTCTTTTTTATAGCACATTAAGAATCGCGTCAATCAAAGTTGTATTGAGGGAAATATTGTCAAAATACCTCGACCCTATTAAGTTCTCTAAGACCCACCTAATTTTGTTCTAAGGTGACTCGAACTCGAGACAATTTCAAATGTTTAGAACCATCTCAATAGAGTTGTCAAGCAACTTATGTAGGTGTGGTTGATGCTAAAGAGGTGGATACTATTGATATGATAGTCAACATGACATCAACTAAAGATGGAGAGTCGGCTAAAGTTGCTGGATTGATAGATAATGTTAGATGTCAATGAATCTACAGATGATTTTGTATCAGCTCATGATGACTTCATAGAATCAGAGGCTGATGAATCTATCAATGATTTTATATCAGCTTGTGATGAATTTGCAAAATCCTTAGCTAATCAAGCCATTGACCCACTACAGATAGAAGACAATGAATTGGTTATTAATGGCTTTGAATTTGAATCGGTCGTCAATGAATGATCTAATTCTTTATCAAAATTTAATGAGGGCAAATAGTCCTCCATCAGTTTCCCTGATGATTGTTCATTGTAAGCTACAACCGATAGATAAACACTCCATTATTATTGATATAAGCAAACCTTGACGATCCTGAACTAACAAGTTGGCAAGCCATCACACCTCGAACTACCTATTGGGATAGTTGCTCAAATCCATAAGCTCGGGGGCCAATGGTCTTCTAAATCAATGGTGGTTATTTGTGACTACCTACTATGAGGTTAAGCATTTCACAAAATAGGTAAGCCTACTATTCATACTCATTTGCTTATGGAGTTACTACTTCCAGTACCAATTTGATAGGATACCTAAGCCAGCTAGGGCAACCTCTTCACAACATCATATTTATCATATTTGTGATTACATATACCAATTTGGTTGTGGTGGTGTTTGGGGGGGAGGGGGCACCGATTCATTTGATAGTTTTATATATTACTCACATCCCCCTGATGACTACCAAACAAATAGATGTTTGGTCATTAGTCAATCTTATTTAGTTAACTCCGATGGGGCTCAAACAATAACTATATCATCATAGTTAGTTGAGGTGAACATTATTAAATATAGCAATAATGAGATAGGCAATATGCTAACACATTTAACTAATAAAGTTTACAACTACTTATGGATGTTTATATATTATTGGTTGTCTATTAGGGCCTTAACATAGGCATATGAGTGAGCTCCCAATAATTATAAGCCAATCACTAATGACTACATGGGAGATTCCAAAGGGGATGAAAAGGTTGATTGTTGATCTCTAAAGAATCCAAGCCACCTCTAGGGAAAATCGAAAATGGATGGTTGAGGGGGTCTATGAGAGTTTAGGTAGTGTCTGCACAAGGGAAGCACACCGCTATGCTGGGTAGATTTTTAGTGTTGGCAGGGGAGATAAAGATGATACAAGTAGTGATAATGGTGGAGATGGTGGTGAGGTGGGGTATCGATCATAGTGTTGAACAAGAGAGAGAATGACCTACAATCTGTAGCAAAGAGAGTCAATCAATCTCCTTTCTTTTTTGCAGGATTTTATAGAAGTTGATCAAGAGAAAAGATGGAGTTGTTCTCTCTAATGAATGTGAGATCTCAACATAGGGAAGCGATCTCTTCAAAAAGGGATATGATTTTTGTGTTGAGAAGAGATGATCCTAAAGTGCTCAATGCTTCCTCCAACGTAGGGGACAAGACTTTGGGTTCCTTGGCTAGTAGCAATAGAAGAACTCTTAGGACCTGAGATGACTACGAGAGTGCCTCCTAGTGAGTTCATTAGGGAGAAATGATATAAACTTATTGGGTTTTAGGGTGAATATGCTATATTTGAAAAAGGACCATGAGTCTCACTTAGATGAGCTTGAGGAGGAATCTTGATGGGAAGTTATAGACGGAAAAAATAGGTTAGGAGGAGTGATTGGGTGATACTCTAGGGAAGAGTAACTCAGGTATGGTAAAGTCCCTAGGACATCCTCTTCACTACACTTAGGTATGGTGATAGGAAATCATGCATGTAGTACTTTCATGTGTCCTTATTTTCTTTCCTCATATGTTCTTGGAACATCCTCTTCATCTTCTTCTCCAAATCATTTTCGATGTGCTTTGGTTCCTTCATGTGATAGGTCATCTTCTCCTTGAGTTTAATCACCCTCTTTTTCTTGAGCTCAGTCTTTGATTCATACTCTGAGGTGCTTCTTTTATAGTCCTCATCTTCTTCCTTAACTTTGCTACATTTTTTCCCTTTCTGCTCCTTTTTTAGCAACATGATCTTGTTGGCAAGTTGTAGTTCTCTCAATTGATTCTTCAAAACCTTCAATTTATCATCATAATCTTTGGGAGAAGCCTTCGATACTAGGATCCTAGAGGAGCTTGGTTTGAGTTTAATAGGTTTCTGATTGGAATAAATAGTATCATCAATTAGCTCAAGGTTTAGTTATTTAAGATATTTAGGCTTGTGAGAAATGAGAAGCAAGGATGGATCTTTACCCCTAGGCCGGTTGTTGTAGGAATGAGTAGAAGTTATTTTGGAAAGGAGAAAAAAAAAATCCTAAATTAGGTTATCGTGTGTATTATATATAAACAAATATACAAGAGAAAATTTTGTGCATGTGTGTACATGAGTGTCTTTTTATGTGAGTGTGTGAAGTAGTTAAATGCGATCCATATTACATGCACAGTATGTGAAAATATTAACTAAATAAAAGAGAATATTCAGATTGAAATAAAACCAACAATTTTGGTAGACCAATGGGTCTCATTGGGTGTACCAAAAGGGAATTGTATGCAGATTTATGATCCTGAATAAACTTGACCTATGATCATATCCCCTTAGAAAGGGGAGAACTAGGAAATAAAACACAAAATGAGAACTTCTCTTAGCCCTCCTTGTTGCAATGTGGGCCCATACAAGTTCTTTTTATCAAAGTTCTTCTTGTGCTACCAAGCAAGGGTTGATCTCCCACACTACCGAATTGTTTGTTTTGAAGAGATCTCTATTTCTTGAGTTGGGTATTTAGGTGAGTTCAAGATATGCAACTTGTCACAAACTTATCACTTGGGTTTTTGGGCAAGAATATGAAGTGAATTTTGGGTTTTGGAGTGGGTGAAACTAGTTGGGCTCGGATTGAAAAATGGGTTTGACCTAAATTAGGTTAGGATTGAATTGGGTTCAACTAGATGGGTGAAGTTTGTTGAATTTGGATGGTTCAATTGGATCCAATTCAGGATGTGCTTTTTGTAATGGAATTGAATTGGATCCCATTAAAGGGGTTTTGAGTTGTGGACCTCAAAATGAATTATAATTTGGATTTTGATCGAACTCAATTGGATCCAACTTAAAATCAGATTTAAATCGAATAGGATCCAATTCAGAATGGACTTAGGTTATGGAGTCTAGAATGGATTGGATTTAATTCAAATGGGTATTTTGAATTGAGAGAAAGCATCGAGTTTAGACGAAAAAGGGATCCAGTTTCGAACAAATAAGGTCATTTGGGGTTAATGGGATAGATTGGACCGAGGTGTGATAAATGGGATCTAGAAGGAATTGGGTCCAATTTGGATCCCAAATGAACAAGCCCATGTGTTTTGGGTAAGGATCCGGGTAAAAGAAAGGGATGGATCTAGTGGAATGGGATCTTGGATGGAATCACTTTGGTTCAAGTGGGTTAATGGAGCAGATCGGGTCAATCAAGTGGACCCAATCCATATCAAATTGGTGAAAGGGGCTAGGGCTTCATATGAAGCAGATGGCGACAATGACTAGTTGGTTGGCAGTGGTGGTGGAGAAGTTGGCAAGGGTGGACTGGGTCACAGACTCTCCTAGTATATGGTTTGTGATTGAAACTCTTTAAGCAATTGACCTCTACAGTGATACAAACATATGATTAAATAAAATTATGTGTTAATTATTAAAATCATTAATTATAATACAACTATAACATGAAGTCAATAGTTATACCTATGTATTTTCAGTACAAGGTCTGTATGTTAAAGATAATAGTGAAAATCTACATCATGAACCACCATGTAGAGCTAAATGCATTACTCCACTTTAATAGAATAAGAGCCTTGCTTTGGAAACCAAGTACTTGTGTGTTCATGATACCATTTATGTTTATGAACTTTGACAAAATCTCATTTACAACACAACTCCAATGAAACATTGTCTTTGCATAGTTATCTCATGAGATGAAATCCATATTTCACATGAATTAAATTCAAATACCAAGTAAATTGTCTTTGGTCATAAGACTCATACGGTGAAAAAATAAGGTGCAACCAAGTAACCATGTGAGTTGTAAGCTATACAAGACCAATGTTAAAAGCACTCAATTACACAATACAATAATGTTTCACTTGTATCCTTTTTCTCCTATTTATTAGTACATATTAGAGCTTATCCTTTGATATATTGTATATCACCTAATATGACATACAAGATCTAGAACTACTTGGTCCTAAAACACTAGAACAAGCCAAGACATTAAGAAATTACATCACATGACCATAAGCTCTAAATCCAAATAATATTGATTTCAACAACTTCATTAGAGGAAGAAGCCAACACTAGGTGCCACAAATTGAAGCCAACATCAAAGGAAGAAGCCAACACTAGGTGCCAATAATATTATAGTTGCCATAATTTGTTTATATATGCCACAATTTGAACCTATTATTAGGTAGAAGCAAATACAAGTGAAGGTGAAATATAGGAAAGAAAGAAGATAAGTAAATTACATGTTCAATACTAGGTGTGTAATATTCGTTGTGAGATCATTTGGGCCTTACCTTGTTGAATCTTGTATTTATATCACGACTCAAACCTAATATTAGCAATGAATCAAGTAAAAGAGAAAGATAGGTTGATTGCCATTTAATACTACTTATAACAAGATTAAAAATGCATTTTCATTCCTTGATGTTAGTTAGTGACCTATTTGTTTGAGAACTTGAAGTGGTATTCCCTTACTAAGCAAGTTCTACTTGTGCTCTACATAGAAATAAAATGAGTATAAAATAGACACAATTAAATGTAAAAAAAGTATGATATAATAATTAAATGTAATGAAAATATATGATATATCTCTCTAGTATCACTTCACGATTTGGCAACTATCTCCCTCTCCAAATTCTTCCTTTATCAGTATTGCCAATTTGTTTCTCCTGTCCTAGTAGCTTTACATTCTCTAACACTAACTCCTTGCAATTGCCACAAGTGAGGACACCCCAAACCCTTCACACATTTTGGAGATGTTCAAGTAATCAAGTTTTTTCTTCCTAAATTTCTTAGGTCTTTCATGAGGCTTTTGAATTGCTTGTGCATATATATGGTTATATGTGTTTCTTTCTTATAACAAACATGTACATGATCTTGTGGATGTTCCTTATTAGCATATATTGCAACCACTACATGATTACAAGGCAAGCTATTTAACTATCACAATATATATTTACAAGTTTGATTGTGTATATCCACACAACATATTGAATCATAGTATACCACCTAAGGATAGGCTTATCTCTATACTCAAAATATAATAATTGAGTGACTCATGTTTTTCATTGGACAGTCTCACTTATAATACCCTGAGAAATTGAACCTAGCCAATGTAGATAGAGGATTCCTCATCAACCAATCATATACTTGTTGTCCTTCCTTTTCTCTAATCTCTTCCATGTTTCATCTCTACCCATTCATTATTCTTGCTCTTCTATAATCCAAAGCAAAATCTTCTAGTCTATTTTGATAGATTGAAACTTGTTCTATAAGGTGTCATATAAGTGGTTCAAGTAAATTTGATGTTCCATTATCAGACAAACATCTCTGGTCACCTATTATAGTCCTTGTACTTTAAATTGCAGATGTTAGCCAAGAATATTGTAATCTTAAAAAACATCAAATGCATAGACTAGAAAATCATTTAATGAAATAGTTATCTTCTGTTTATTGAATATAAAGACCTGTTTGGTGTCACAAATCCTTCTATAATCATCTATCAACTGCTCCAATAACCACTTACAAAATTTATTGCATTCATCCAAATATACAAAAGGTCTAATGCCACAAAAATAGAATTTCTTCTATGCATTAAATCTCTCTCTCTCTCTCTCTCTCACACACACACACACACACACACACACACATATATATATATATATTGAAAAAGTGGAACAATGGACATAGACACCTTACAACAACTCCCCATATCAATGGCTTATACTATCATGTAATAATCTTGGATTCTATGATATTGCTCTATAATAGAAACCATAACATTTTTTACCACCTTTCTCTTAGCCCTATAACATTGTTGCATGGTGACTTCAACCTACAACTTCACATTTGATTGATTCTTCATTGCTCTAATTATATATCATTTTTGTATTCATGAGCATTGTAGGTGGAGTTAACCAATTTAATGTTATGTTCTCTGACACATTTGCACTATGACTTCCAAGTCTTAATTTTAACAGTGTTTGTCCACGTATACTTTGAAGCATGCATGTAAAATCTGCAAGTCTTTTGCATCTTATAATCACCCTTGATGTTGTATCATGTACAAAGATATAGTTATAGCTATATGTCACTAACCAATCCTTCAAAGCTTCACATACAAATTTGTCCTTGAACTGCATACCCTTACAAAATTTTGTGCTTGTGTACAATGTACTTTCATCAAAATTGACAAAATCAATATGTGGACCCTCATCATCAAAGTCAACAAGGCTATGTATATGCTCATACCTACACATGTTGCTTCAAAGTCTTCTCCACCACCAACTTTGTCCTCTAACTCTTTCTCTAATTCTCTTCTTTTGACTCCTCTTTATCTTTTGGATCATATTCTTCCAATTTGTATTCATCTTTATCATCTTCTTTAATATCATCAATATTGTCACTATTTCTTTCTCTATTAATTTCCTTTCTCCATCACATATTAGCTTCACAATCATCCATTACCATCAAAGAAGCAATCTTCATGTATACATGATAGGTTCATACCCTTTATTATACTTTAATATATTTTATATGTTATCATTTGAAAGAGAGTTTCAACCCTACACCACTATCCAATCTTGCAACTCTATACCATATATGGGATGCATCATATTCTAGTTCTATAGAAAACCCTAATACCATCCATAACTCCAATTATTATCTATTGTGGTTGCTCTTTGTAATGGTTTAACCACCAACATTTTTCATGTGATGCCTTTTCCATATGCATCCCTAATATAAGATAATTGTGATGCCTTCTATGCTTGTAAATTACTGTGAACAAAAATGACAACAAATGTGATTCACATTTTGAGAAAAATACAAGCTTCTAGCAAGATGGGATATAACTATTAGGAGATCACATAAAATGTTGGTCGATTGTTGAAAATTCAAGACTACATGTTCTACAAGGGTTCAAAGCCATCTTACTCTATAAGGACTTGCTACAACTTATTTCTATGAATTTGCATGTCAATGTTAAATTATTTAACTAAATCATGCCTTGAAGCATGAAAAGTTCTGCAAACTAATAAACTAGTGTTAGTTATACTACAACTACGACATTGCAGGCTCCATGTGAGCTCCATGTCTATTGAAATAGATGTTATTACCAAGAGGTTCTTTTTTATTAATGGAAAAAACCTTAGGTCATTGTTTTATCGTGTGAAGAACTTAATTCTGAAGTGTCAAATCAGTATACCATATGGTATTTTTGTGGAAATTTTCCTAATAAGATTATTGTTTCTACTTATATTGTTAAACTCTTTTGTTTTGAGGCATTTTTATTTAGAGTACATAAATTTTAGAAAGTTTCATGACATGAATAATTGAAATTTGGTTCAAAAAATTTACAAAACAACGTATCCATGTTCTACTTACATGCAAACTAGAATCACAAGACTACCATTTCTAAGAGTTGAAAGAAGTTTCAAAGTTTTGAATTTAATTCGTTCATATGTTTGTGACTCTCATGGTTCACCCACAATTGATGGTAAAAGGTATTTTATGACTTTCATTAATGATTGCACTTGACCTTACAAAGCCTTACTAGCAAGGAAAAGGTAGTGTACCCACTCCCATGGTGCGGGAGGCACATGCAAGCCATCACATGCCTATATGGGTCCAATTATTGCTTACAATAAGAGTCTACTATCTTTGATATAGCCCGTGTAGAAGCCACCTTACGAATCAAGACTACACTGACTCCTTCCATAGAGCGGTAGATTTTGCTATGTCTATTTGATGTATACAAATGACGAAGTTTTAAAAAGTTTAAGATTTTCAAAACTCAAGTGAAACTTCAACATAAAATTTCTTTAAGTGTTTAATAAATAATAGAAGAGGAGAATACCATAATCCAAGCTATTTTATATCTAGGATAATTATACATTGGTTTTCATCATGACAAAATGGTGGTATAAAAAGGAAAAATAGTTAGAAGAAATAAAAAATGTTATGTTGTCATATTCTCATTTATTCAATGGTCATTAGGTTGAAGCATTATTATCCACTTGTTTTGTTTTAAATAGAATTCCAAATAAAAGGAACTAGCTTACTCATATGAATTATGAAATAAAAGAAAGTCTAATGTAAAGTATCTTAGACTTTGGGGTTGTAAGACTGTTGTTAGAGTTTCAAAACTTAAAAAGAAAAAAAATTGGGTGAAAATAAACTAAATCTATCTTGTTGGGATATGATGAATATATAATATATATAGTCATTGTAACTAAATCAAACGATTGAGATCCTATAATATCCTATAAGTATAACGTTTGAGTCAAGAGATGCAATTTTTCAAGGTAGATTTACTTCAATTTGCAAAACAAACTAAAATGTGTTAATGAAAAACATCATATAGAAAATAATAAGACTTGTAATGGCATAGAGAGTTCAATGCCTAGATAAAGTAAAAGGTAAAGAAAAGCAAAGACATTTGGATTAGATTTTCATATATCCCAAGTTGGGAGAACATGTGACTCAATTGGGAGTCATATGCCATTTTTTTGTGACATAAACAATGATCCTGACATTTATGAAGAGGCTATGAAGTCTCTTAATATGACTTTCTAAAAAGTAGTTATCTATCATGAGATGGACTCGATAATAAGTATCAAAATCTGGAAATTAATAGATTTTTTTCTGCTCTAAAGAAACTAGTTATAAATGGATTTTTCAAAAAATAATGAAAGTGATAGAACAATTGATAAGTTCAAAGTTAGGCTTATTACTAAGAGTTGTTCTCAAAAAGAAAGAAATGATTATTTTGATACATATGTACTAATAGCTAGAATAACTAAATTAGAGTGCTTCTAAAACTTGCATCTATATATCATCTTGTCATCCACCAAATGGACGTTAAAATGGTATTTGTAAATGATGATTTATATGAGGAGGTATACATGGTTTATTGTCACTAGGCAAAAACATAAAGTTTTTAAATTGATTAATTTCTTCTATGATTTGAAAAAATCTCTTTAAGCAATGACATACAAATATTTGATCAAGTTGTTCTTGCAAATAATTTCAAAATAAATAAATCAGACAAATACATTTATAACATATTTTATCATAAAAAAAGTATTTAATTTGCTTATATGTTGATAACATGTTTGTTTTTGACTAATGCAAAAGAAATTGAAAATGTCAACAGTTTTTTGTCTAGCGGTTTTGGTATGAAAGGACATGAGAGAAGCAAATGTTATTTTGGAGATAAGAATAACAAGAGAATAGAACACTATAGGTCCTTCAAAATCTCATTATATTAAAAAGTTTTAAAGAAATTTGATCATTTTGATTGTTATTTTATCTCTTCTTCATTTGATATAATTTTATTAATATCGAATAAAAGGTACTATATGGTGCAATTGAAGTATGCTAAAATCATTAGATACTTGATATATGTTATAACATATACTCGACCTGACATTGCATATGAATTGAATAGATTGAGTCGATATAAAATCAATTCAAATAGGAACCACTAACATGGTGTTCATCAAGTATTAAAATATTTGAACTGAATAATTAACCATAACTTATTCCATAGTAAAAGTCTTTCAGTTTTGGAATTTGTATGTTGTTTGGGTTATCTGCTGAGAAGATTATGCATCTACAAGTGGTTGGATCTTCTACTCTTCATAGAGGTACTGTTTCTTGGGATTCTAAGAAACAAATACACATACGTGCCCCACCATGACTACTATGTTGATAGCTCTAGTTGTAACAAGTAAAGAACCACAATGACTAAAAAATTTGCTTCATAAGATTTCATTATAGACAAAGTCTATAGCACCTGTATCAATGGTAGACCATCAACTCATGCTTGAGTATGAGTTCAAAGAGCTAGAGTATATCATTACATTGATTACAAGTATCTATCAATTAATTATCCCAAAGTAAAAGGTACTAGGTCCAATAAAGTATTTGAACTTCACTAATAATAAACCAATTGCATATAAATATATGTTGAAGTACTCGTGTGGGACACTTTAGAGCTTACCTACGTGAGTATGAAGTGAGGCTACTTTAGAGAGTCTTGGGCTTGCTTAAAAAACACTCATGAAAAACAACACTAGACACAAGTCCTATATAAATGTGCCAATAATAATATGACATATATAGGCATTTGAATGTTATACGTAAGACATACATACTTGTTCAATTGGATTGGATAATTCAAAACTTATCTACTATTCAATTAAGATGAGCAAACCCATGCCTTACTAAGTCAAGGTTCAAATCATGTGATACCTTTATCCCAAGTGTATGATTTAAAAAGTGACAAGTTTTTGAATATACTTTGAAAATGGTAAGGAATTGTGAGTTAAGTTTCAAAAATTAATACAATTAGTTATAATTTGGTTATGGGTGTTAGCATGAACAAATTGCATTAGTTATAATTCAGTTGTGGGTTTTTTCATGAACGGATGCCTTTAATGAAATTTATACTTATATTCTAATTCACTATCAATGGTACTTAGTCACCTTCGTAATGAACTCAATAGCCATGGGTTTCAATGGCTGATCTTGTATAACCAGGCTCTTAGCATGACGACATTGCCATGAAATTTAAAATTAAATAACTAGTTTATAGCTTTAGGTTTGCCACGTATAATGGCCATTGGAAAATAAAACATAAAAATTAGTGGTTATAATGGCTTAACATGAATGGATTGGTAAATGCTCATGTAAATGGCTAAGTTATAACCCTTTATGTTGATGAATTATGATAATTGAAGGATCAAGAAGAGGGGTATAAATAGGGTTGCCCGCAAGAAATGAAAACATCAAATGCTTTCTTAAAAATAAGTCTTTTTCTACTTAGCTTGTTTTCTTAGTTTTTAAAAATCTTCTATGAAGTCCTACCTTAGGTCTTGAACTTGTCAATCTTACATATAGGTCAATTGCATTTGTACAAGATGAATTAAGGGTTTTCATTATTTCTTGAATTTGTTCACCGAAGTTGATTGCATCTCGTATTCAACACTGTTGGTAATAAATAAACCTAAAGATTAGCGTTATCATAGGATATCAATCTGTCACGAAACTGAACTAATTCTAATTTATTGACATTCTAAAGAAAAGCCCGATTGCCTAAACCTTCGAGAAAAGATCGATTGCCGGTACCTTTCAGAAAAGGACGGTTACTTGCCAAGCCATCTCCATTCGAAGTCCAAGAAAACGATCTCCAACAATATTCACCTTCAACTCCGAAGTAAAAAGGTGGACTCTAATACTTGAGAAGGAATAGCTGCAGCTTATTTTT
Organism: Brasenia schreberi; assembly: GCA_036023115.1. Classification (NCBI taxonomy): domain Eukaryota; kingdom Viridiplantae; phylum Streptophyta; class Magnoliopsida; order Nymphaeales; family Cabombaceae; genus Brasenia; species Brasenia schreberi. The sequence continues at coordinate 18,300,455 of JAYKKT010000059.1, forward strand.
CTTGTCAACATCCGCCCTTAATTCAACACAATGACGTTGAAATTTAAGTAATACTGCATTTGGAGTATGTGAGCATGAGCAACAAACCCTACTTTAGTGATTTCATGAAGCCAGCTTTTCTTTGAGCAAGTTGTGAAATTTCTTGGAAACAGAATTGCAATTTGTGTGCGTCTAGTCATCTGATAAGAATTCTCTTACAAAACTATAAGTTTTATTTCTGGAAGGGTTTTAGTTTCTCTTAGGGCAGCCTTAAGCCCATTTAATTTGTATCTTCTATCTCGTCGAACCTCCTTGTGCTTACTCTTGCTAGCTTATAGAAATTGTTCAATCATCGTCAAACCCTTGGTTCTGAAATGTGGAGCTCCTGGGTGTGGAAAAGCATGCTTGCTATGAGTTTCTGTTAATACCTAAACACGCAGATGAGAGTCTCACATTAATGCAGCCACTTCGGAGGCCAATATAGTATTTAATAGTAAGGTTTTGGTACTGATGAGGACGTTCCTTGCTTCGAATGTTAAGTTTCAGGCGTCAGAAACCACATGATGATGACGTGCCGTGCGTTAATTTTAATTTCAGACTCATCTCAGTGTAACTGGAAAAGGCAAAGTTCATTTCAACAAGTCGGGCTACACCACAAACCGTACCGTAAGTGCTACTTTTTTTTTTTTGAAAAAAAATGCTAAATGCTACCTTGTGGGCGGGCGACTGTAAGTCCATTTCAACTGGAAAAGCCAATATTTCCGTGTAATTTTATCCTGGGAAAATCAATGGGTAAGGATTACCTATTTGGTGTTTTTGGGTAGCTTGTAGAGGTACCCATGTGGCGAGCGTCTCCACACACTACCCCTACCAAAATTGGCTCCATGGTGAGAGCACCCCTGCTGCCAAGTCTGATGAGCGTCAGTCGACCCCGCAAAACAAAATGAAATTTTCACTACCTTTTTGAGAGAGAGAGAGAGAGAGAGAGAGAGAGAGAGAGAGAGAGAGTTGGCTTCTATCGATGGTATATGTCCTGGCCCGGCAAAAGTAGTATGATAGCCTAACTCGGATTCCTGTTACAACAAGAGCCCAAGAGGGAGGAATCGTGAGCTAAACCCACCGGTCCGTCATCTTGCCTCTCGCCCTTCTTTCTCACTCATCTCCATATTTCCCAGCTTGTGGTAGCATTGGTCATCCTCTTCAACACCTCTCGTATCGCGATCCTTCTCATCTCAACCTCAAGCATCTCCTGCAATCCAACATGGTATGCTCACCCCTTTCTGATGCTTTTTTGTATGTTTCTGACGATGCGTGTGGTGCCGCTCGATTCACTTGGTTTTGATTCATGGTGTTTACTTCTTTGGGATTCTTTGTGGTCAATTAGGAAATTGGATCTTTGTTGTTGGATTCTTGGGGAGAATTGGTAATTGGGGATTGATCGTTGGGATGATCTTCCGACTCTAACGAGTTTATGTAACTGTTTTGGTTCGGGTACATTGAAAGACAGTTGTGGTTTCGCTTGTTTCTCTAGTGCTGTTCTTTTTTTAATATCTACGCCCCCTTCCGTGTTCATTGCCTCGGTCGCCCACCCACATGTTCGTTGTGATTCTATTGGCTTTGTTGGAGTGTGATTTGCGCTGCATCGCGTCAGTTTTTCTTTCCGATGCACTATGAAGTCGTTCCCTGTAGTTGGGAAGACGAAGAAGAGGCTGAATGTGGTTTGCTATTGGCTATTCATGAGAATCTATGACAAAGCTTGCTTTTACTGTTCTCATTTGGACCTACCAGTAAATCAGTTCAATCCCACACTGCCAAGACTGCGTTGTGTTATGTTTGCTCATTGCGGTACTTTGTTCCTCAGATTGACCGTTTTTGCGAGGGCGTATAATGTATTAACATCAAGAGTCAATGGTGTTATTGGGGGAGGGGTTAACATGATGACTTCTTAACCTTAGCCAATCCTCTTCGCACACTAGGAGGTTTGACTAGGATTTCCTGGGATGCGACCCTTGATAGTGCTATCCTCTCACCCAGTCACTCTTAACTTAGGTATTCTGATGGAATCTGGTGCATGAGCTGGGAAGAACTCACTCCCTTGTAAAATGTGCTAGTTGATGGGTAGGCGTACTGCAAGTACATGCAGCTGTTAGATTAGCCTGATAAGGAGCTAGTTGGGATCATAAGATGGCTTATTAAGTTTCTAGCTTATTTCAAATTGGATCATGAGGAAACATCCTAACCTGAAAAGTGCTGTATGTTTTGGATACTTTTCTTAGCTACAACAACAACAGACGAAGCCTTTTCCCACACTACATAGGGTCAGCTACATGGATTCTCTAACGGTATGTTAGTAGTTAACTCAAAAGAAGTTATAAATAGTTTCCTTCCAACACTTCTTAAGGGATTCAATGCAGATGTCGATGGAGATCAAATGGGGTCTTCCTCTGTGTTCAGTCTAGTTTTTCATGCCTTCTTGAGGGATATTTGGTTTATTTAAATTATTTGCTCAGATTTTAGGTTTTTTGTCCAGAGGAGTTGGCTGCTCAGTTCTATAGAATTGTGTTTGAGACATAGGGACTTCCAACAATCAAGAATTTTTAATTCAAACAGATGGAGAAATTATTGGATTATAATTCAACCTGGGGACTTCACTTCAACCCTGCAAAACATCTGCGTGGCAATCTTACATGACACCATGACTGTGACTTTGTGAATTCATTTTTGAATCAATCTAATGTCTTTGATTGTGAAGGGTGCCAGGCATGGAATTGAGCTGTGGATAAATGGTTTCTAGTATTTAACATGTATGTAGTCAGTTGATAATATACTAGGCTGGGGGGCTGGAAGACGGTTTGGTTTGGCATGTACATACAGAGTTAATTCAATAAGAGTTGTTTGCCCTAGCTGAAGTTGACCAAAAATGTTAGTATTTAACGTGAACCAAAAATGTTGTTTACCCTGTACAGTAATATAAATGAATTTACCGTCTCTTTTTTTCCTGCTGAAGTTGACTTTCGAACTTTACAGCTCTCAGTGAGTGATACCAGTACTAAAATATTTGTGCATATGATCTTCAAAGGGTTGTAATCAGCAATGACGATTACATTGCAATTGCAGGTGCCGTGAGTATAGTATAAACATCCATAAGTGTGATTTCATGTCATCTGATTAAATTGAAATTGCATGTTCAGTGCAATATCGACTGCATCTCTGGTTTTGACTTTTGAGACATGTGCCGACCATTACAAGTTTACAACAACAACTAAGCCTTTTCCCATACTAGATGGGGCTACATGGATTCTTTATGAACCCTATCATAATTTGTAGAATCCATAGTAGATAAGTCCGACAAAGTTTTACGCCAACGGTTGGAAGTCTAACGCAACCCTCCTCCTTTATCCGGGCTTGGGTCCGGCCAAGCAAGACATGTGCCGACCATTGATGACGTTAAATCTACTGATAAATGTTTTTGTTTTGTCTCATGTTTCTTGCTTGTTCTTGTCTGTTTCAGGCCAATCGACATACAATAATACTTATGCAGACATCTCAGAGCAGAGCAACTCGGACATTTATGGATTATGCTTCCATTAATCAAGCTATGGATGGTACATTTTGTAGCATATATCTGCATGTGCTAGCTTCTATGATATATGATTTATGGAATGCATAATTATGAGTATTGAATCATGAGTAGTATAAATCTCATTTGTGAGATCACATTTATTTTAACAATCATCTTATAAACATTTTAATTCCAATAATAACAAAAGACACGTATCCAACACATTTATAAATTTGAATCCAGATAAATAATTAAACATTTAAATAAGCCCTTGACTTGTAGATATATACTTATTAAATTTAATGCAATATATATATATATAAGAGAAAGAAAAGCGAAAGAAGTAGCCAATAGGAATATGTCCAGGGGTATATTGCACTATAGGTAAGATAGGTCCTCTATGTGCCCGATTTATGTGATCCAAACCTTAAGCTGCTCTCATGTTGACCTAGTATTTAGAACACTTATGTACGATAGGAATGGCAAAATGCTGCATATCCTTTTCATCACGACCTATTCTATTCTATTCCCTCAGTTTTCGTCAATGTGCAAAATTCTTAAAGCTTCAGTATGTGAACCTGCAGGTATTTGTGAACTGTATGAAAGAAAGTTGAAAGAGCTGAACCCGACCATCTATAACCTTACATACGACATTTCAGATCTGTACAATTTCATTGACGGCCTTGCAGACCTGAGTGCCTTGGTGTAGGTATCCTTGTTCCCTCGTCCATAGCTGTGCTCTCTTATCTTTGCAAAATCATTGCTCGTGATCTGCTTGTTGCAGGTATGACCATAACATTCAAGGTTACTTACCAAACGACCGGCAATGGGTAAAACAACGACTACTTCAGCACCTGAGGAGAATGGCAACTCATTGACACATAATTAAGTTATGATAAACCATAGCTGCTGCACAAGAACACTAATGTTGACTTTGTTGCTTGATAGTTCAAACGTCAAATATGATACTGTGGTCAATACGTATATTGATCTTAGGGAACTACCATGAGTGACTGAGCTTCTATGTCGCTTTAGTTTCCTGCTTTCTGGATGATTTATACATGATTTATTAATACTTGTGTATGGGGAAAACTGTTATACTCATCTATGGTAGAACAAATGCATTTGCAAGAATGAATACGTGTACGTACACAAATGCTCACTAGCCATTGTTTTACATCTACCGAGGGTAACGAAAATCTGTTCCGGTTTCCTTGTGCATTGCATATAATTTCTCAACCGATCCCCACAGAATTGTGAAATATTTCAGAAGCAACAAAGTTCAGTATTTATGCTAGTTCCAAGTGCATGCATCCCCAAGATTCTCTCTTTCATGCACGCATGCACACACTGCTCATCCCACTTGGTGTTTAAAGGCAGTTTATCTACATAATGGTATCCTTGAGCAAGTTGTACTAAATACATGGTCATATGAAAATGCTGGTCCACCTACTAAAATAACCACTTTTGTAATGAAACACGACTGCATGTGTCTCTTAATTTCATGCTTCCAGGGCTTCCTTTTATAAGTGGTCCTCCTATTAACATGAGTGATCCAACCCTCGGAATGATTGGGTAAAGCACACGGCTTCTTTAATCTCTCTTACTTAGTGATAATTTCCAATGTTGTAAAAACCGTATCGGTGCTCATATCACACTGGGCACTGATACGGTACATTACGATACATTAATTTTTTTTATTAAAAAAATAAAAAATACAAAAATTAAAATTAATGAATAAAACATATATAACACAATGAAGAAGCATCCATACTAGAACAAAAAATCTCCTAATGAGGTTATGAATAAGACTACAAACCTATAAGCATCCATATTCCATACCATTAACTATTAAGTAACGTGAACAAAATACTAAATAGTGAATAGAGAAAGAGCTTAACTTAATAAACAACAAAGTTAAGTATAACTTTGTAGACACGCGAAAATTTTCACTCCGGGTTCTTAGGCCTGAAGTGAACCTTTTTCGTGTCTAAGTTGCTTTTAAAGGGCGTGCCAGCTAGCTTACTCAAACTAGCGAAGTAAGTTTTGAAATATCTGACTTAGGGGGCGATTGTGGACAAGTGGGCTCTTTTCGTCGCAAACCTTTTTGAACTGATGCTCAAGGGTCAGTTTGTACACTTAGAAATCTCGATTTTAAACAAGCATGGCCTTTTTGAAAAGGTATGAAAGTATTTGATCGATTTGTTTGTCTAATTTCAGATTTTATTTACATGGGGTTTGCATGTATCTCTATCTTTGAGTTTTATCTACTTAGGAGTGAGGTGTGTGCATCAAGTGCCTAAGTCATGGCGTGTTTGCACGGGTTGTTCGGGGTTATTTTTGATGCAAGTATGCGCACTATCTCGAGTATGGTGGATATGCAATGCAACTCACACAACTGAACCTTAAAACCTGAAATTTAAAGACATAGCCAAAGGGAAATTGCGGAAGGGAGATATAGATATAAGAGTGGAAAGACTCAATGTGTGCGTGTGTGTTGTGTATAAATGTAAAGACAACTCACACGACTTGGAATGTAAAACCCCGCTCGACTTAAATGTAAAGTGCGGAAGGGAAATACGTATATATATGGGCCCGAAGGTCGCCAACGTGTGCGTGTGTGTTGTATATAAATTGAAAGACAACTCACATGACTTGGAATGTAAAACCCAACCGAAAGGGAGATACAACTATATATATAGGAGCCCGAAGGTCGTCAACGTGTGCGTGTGTATTGTGTATATATTGAAATGCAACTCACACGACTGAAAATTAACAACCCAGAATCGAAAGACATACACAACTGAACCGGAAAAACTCACGGAGCTGAAAGTATATAGATATGTCTATATCTTAGTGACTGCCGAGGCCAAAATATGCGTGAGTACTTGAGCAAGTGCTCGGGTGTGAGTGTGTAATTGAAATGACAAACTCACACGACTTGAACCTTAAAACCCGAATGAAATTGTAGCGTATATGGCTCTTACTAGAGTCTTTGAGTAAGAGCAAAGGCTCAATGGTGTACGTGGGTGTTTGGTGTACAAGATAAGAGCTAAAGCTCAAGTGTACTTGTGTGTATCGTGTACGATATAAGAGCTAAAGCTCAAGTGCACGTATGTGTCTCGTGTGCCAAGCAACAATATTACATTCCGGGAGGAGACAAAGCTCCGTTAATACAACCCCGTATCCGAATTGAATTAAGTAGAAAGCAAGTTAGCGTAAGGGACAACTTTAGACACTTACAAATAGCTGGTCCGTCTTCACTTGCTCGCACTTGGGCTTGTGTTTTACTTCGGACAACCAAGGACGTACTCCCCTTGAAGCTTGAGCCGTGAAGTGGCTGGCCGGGCTTAGAGCTTGGTGGAGTTTAAGGCTTTGAGAGGTGGAGGCTCACGACCGGGTGTTGCGGGTCTTGTGTGGGATAGGCAAGGGAGGTCACGGGTTTTGGTGGGGCTATGGCCAAGTGGCTGAGGTGTGGGGCTTGTAGTGGGGTTAGGTTATGGCATTGGGGGTGCTAGGCAAGAGGTCACGGCAGGGGTGTGATGTGGGGTGCGGTATGGAGTGTAAGGCGGTGGGATGTGGGGTGTGGAGTGTAAGGCGGTGGGATGGAAGGCTAGGAGGTGGTGTAGGCTAGGCTGTGGCATGGTAGGGTGGCAGGGAGTCGATGGTAGTGGTATGGGCAGTAGGTCGGCTAAGGGTGGTTGGCGCTAGGCGGGTGGTAAGGCAACAGGCACCAGGCGGGTGGTAGGGCGACATGCGCCAGGGAGGCGCACGGCGCAGGGGACGCGCGGCGTGGGAGCGGGGCGCTTGCAGGGTGCGCGGAGCGGTGGTTCGGGTAGGGCTAGGGGTGGCCGGAAGGTTGAGTCGGTTAGTGTGTTAGGTGGGTTTAATTAGGGTTAGGGGTGCTGTAGGGTAGTTAGGTGGGTTTGGCTAGGTCTAGGTGGAGTCGGCTTAGGTGGTTTAGAGGGGTTCCAGAGAGGTGGGCTAGGTGAGTTTGCTAGGCTTACCTTAGGGCGCGGTCTTGGGGTGTGCTCAAGCTCCACATTAGCCACTCCACACCTTCTTGTTCAAGCAAATCCAGCCCTAAATCAAGTTGGTGCAACCCACCCTAATCTTCCTTTAAGCCTACAATTAACCCACTAAACAAAATAAAGAAAGCACTAAGCACTCACCTTAATACCCTCTCTCTCCTCCAAGCTCCTCCCTTTGGATTTCACGTGAACTTTTTGGAGACCCCCTCACTCCTATTTATAGGCAAATGAAGTGGGTCTTGGATATGGGTCTTGGGTTTGGATCGTGGAATTCATGTTCGATCCAAACACTATTTAGATCTGGATCTTGGATCTCAGCATTTTTTTGAGATCCATATTCGATTCAAATCCAATATTTTTATGGATATGGATCTGGATATTTTGGTCCAAATCTGATCCAATCCAAATACTATTTGGATCTAATCCAAATCCAAACACTATTTGGATCGACCCAAATCCAAACACTATTTGGATATGGATTTGGATATTTATGGTCCAGATCCAATCCAAATTTTCTTTGGATGGCCCTTCTTGGCTTTTCGAGGCGGACGTTTTGTGCGGGCACTGGCTTCATTAACGCTCCGTCTGGTGTTGGGTTTTCTCCAACTTTGTCTTCCGGACTCCCTCTCGCCATTCTGGACTTCGTTTCTGCTTGATTTCGCCATTTTTGGCTCAGATTCATGCTACTTGGGAGGATGTATTTGATTTGGCTTCTAGGTGTGCCGTGCTTGCATTCTACATCGAGCTTAGGACTTCCTTTCACCTTTTGACCCTGGCTTTTATCAGGCCAAGGTGCTGCTTTCGGGCTTCTGCACTCGTTTCTGAGTCTGCCTTGGTGTCGTCTTTCCTGCTTCACCTGTTCGTCTTTGGTTTTTTGGGAAAAATAGAGCTTAGCTCAAATATATTGGTTACGGGGTTCAAAAACAGTATTTACAGGTTTTTTTGGGAAGCTCTTGGGTTTTTAAAACTCAAAATGGCTCTTTTGGGGTTGATTTGAAAACCAGGTATTTGTTTCATGAAATAGGGGAATTTTGGGGTGTTTACAGATGCCCCTCTTTGGCAATATCCAAAGTGATTTGGATAATGGCAAAGACGACAACACCCCTGTTTAATTTCTCCCTGAATCTATCTTTGAGAATATGGGATCATCCCAATTTTTAGAAAACATTTTCTTTTAAGCCTGGTAGAGGAGATTCTCGCCAAAGGGCACTTACCTACATGGTTCTAGTCCTAATTGGGATTGATGTAAGCTTCCATGCATGAATATGAATGAGAGGCATGGGATGATATGCTAGGAAGTATGGTCTCCTAGAGACTTAATGTAATAGTCGAACGAGGGAGTCTTATGAAGACCTGTTGCACCAAGTGAGCTAGTCTTATGTTGCTCGATGTTCGAGGAATTTCTAAACTCGTTTTTGAAAGAGTAAAGCTCCTTTTTAGCTTCCATCCTAAGGACTTCAGTTTTTCGTGTTTTCCCTTTATTTGAGTCTTGACACTCGCTAATCTAGCGGAGGTTTTATTCGAAATCAAGCCTTATTTCAAAATTCCTACGCCTTACTTAGACGTCTAACTCTCAAACAAGATAAGATTCAAGTAAGTAAATCCTATTTTTACTTTAAGATTCCTTAGAATGAACCTTTTTTCACCTTTGGATAAGTCGCAGGGATGGGAAAGAGTTTACCACGGTCCCTTCTGGAGTGTCCTGTGGTTTAAGGCATAGAGGCGGAAAACTGTTCTTTTTGAGCTTTTTGGCCGTTTTTCTATTTTTTTCGTAGAGGGTCTCCCTTTGGGAGTATTTTTTCTTTATTGTCTATTTTCCATAGAATACACGATTTTCTTTTGATTCACCATTCTTTTGGGAAAGAGACTTTGCAGGGATTTCCCTTTTTCTTTTTGGTCAAGTTTTCCTTTTGAGAAAGAGTAGAGAAACGGGGAAGGACTTATCCCAAGGATCTACTCGATTCATCCCAAATCAGCCTATTTAGAAATAGCACATACTACTTGCAAGTATCTTGCTATTTTGAATCAGACCTTCGTTTGTAAGAGGAAGGTTTTTTGAAATGTGACCCATTGGTTTTGGAAAACTTCGCTCTTTCACAAGCAATCGAGTCTCTCATTCAGGGTTGTACGATTTGCTTTGATCCTTACTCACGAAGTTTTAAAAAGGAGGTTTTCAAAATATTTTCGAAATATAGGGCTTAGCTTAGACCCTACACATGGTATTTTTTCAAAAATTGAGCATTCATAGGGTCGGCTAAGTTCCTACCCTCAACATAAATTAGCCAGTATGCATTGTTTGTGGTGGTTCCACGCACAACATAAGGGCCATCCCACTTGGGCCGTTACTTTCCAAGTGGATGTGGGCCACGATATTGGATAATTTTGAGCACAAGTCTCCCACTTTGAAGTGGCGAGGTCTCATATGCTTCTCATAGTGTCGGGCTATCATTTGCCAGTATGCATGTGCATGATCCATAGCAAGGAGCCTTCGCTCATCTAGTAAGTCAAGTTCGGCCATCCTAGCATGCTGAAGCGTCTCTAGGGGAAGGTTGAGTGCAATGGATGTATGAAATGAATGAACTTTGGTATGAATGGGGAGAATGACGTTTGTGCCATAGACCAACTCAAATGGCGTAGCATTTGTGGGAGTTCGGATGGAAGTCCTATAAGCCCATAAGGCTTCATCCAGCTTCTCATGCCACGTCCTACCCTTCTCTAAAGTCTTCTCAATAATGCTTATGAGAGTCTTATTGGTGGCTTCGGCTTGGTCGTTGCCTTGAGGGTAGTAGGGCGATGAGAAGTAGTGAGTTATGCCATACGTGTTACATAACTTAACCATCCTCTCATTTTTGAAGGGGGTACCATTGTCGAACACTAAGTCCTTTGTAACCACAAAGCGAGCCAGAATATTTTTCCTACATGTTGCCCCTGAACATTTGTTAGGGAGGTAGCTTCAACCCATTTGGAAAAGTATTCGGTGGCTGTTAATATGAACCTATGCCCATTTGATGCATGAGGAAATATTGGTCCTATGATGTCAAATGCCCACATGGTGAATGGATAAGGTCTGACCACGGAATGCAATGAGGATGATGGGATATGGATGGCGTGTCCATGCACTTGACATGGGTGACACTTCCTAACATGGTTATGGCAATCCTTCTTTAAGGTGGACCAAAAATAACCTGCTCTAAGTATTTTCATTGCCATCATATTGGCATTAACATGACCTCCACATTCTACATCGTGGAATTCATGCATTATTATCCTAGCCTCCTCTAGGTCGACACACCTTAGTAAGATGCCAGTGAAACTCTTTTTGTAAAGAACCCCTCCTAAAATCGTATATCGGGTAGAAATTCTTCGTATAAAAGCTTTGTCTTTGGACGAAGTGTATTCGGAAAGTCCTCCACTTTCTAGAAAACTTTTTATGTCGTGAAACCAAGGTTTTTCAGTATCAGTTTGTTTGTTTTGGCAAATTTCAAGATCATGTGTGGATGGAGTGGGCAAGTGCCATATTTCCAAGGGTCTGGTTCCCAAAGTGGGATCGACCCTTAGGGCTGAGCCCAAGGATGAGAGGGCATCGACTATGCCATTATCCTCTCTTCCTACGTGTGTAAGTGTACACGATTTGAACGACTCGACCAGCTTAGTGGCCAACTCGTGGTACGGAAGAAGTTTTTCATTTTAACTTGCCAAATCTTTAACACTTGGTTTATAACAAGTAAAGAATCTCCAAAGACTTCAATGCATGATGCTCCTAGAGTTTTCGAAATTTTTAAGCCTTGTATGAGTGCTTCATACTCAGTTGTGTTATTAGAACACTCGAAATCTAGGCGAATGGCTATGGGTATTTCTCCCTTTTCAGGGGATATAAGGACGATGCCTGCCCTAGCCCCTCTTTGGTTTCGTGCCCCATCGAAGTGCATCTTCCACACTTGGTTTTCATTTAAACAATTTGTTAAAATATGATTTTGAAATTGGTTTTGAAATATGCTTTCATCGAGCATTTTATCAAGTGTGGGGTACACATCTTCTAAGGAGAAGTCGACCACATAGTCGTCTAGGGCTTGGCCCTTGATGGATGTTTGATGGTGGAATTTTAGGTTATACTCCATCAAGAGGAGCTACCATTTACCCAGCCTACCTGTGAGGATGGGTTTGCTTGATGGGATCAAGCCTAGACACTATCTAGATCTCATGATCTAGGAAATAGTGTCAAAATTTCTGGCACGCTCATACTAAGGCCAAGCAAGTCTTCTCCATGGCTTGATAATTTCATTCATAAGCTAAGAGAGTTTTCGAAATGTAATAGATGACATACTCTTTATGGATACCATCCTCATATTGAGCTAGTAATGCACCCAAAGCATTCGCATGCACAGAAATATAAAGTAAAAGAGGTTTTCCTTGCTTTGGAGGATTTAAAATAGGAGGATTAACCAAATACGCTTTTAGTCTTTTGAAAGCCTTGTGACAATCGTCGTCCCATACGAATTTCGTCCCTTTTCTCAAAAGTTTGTTGAAGGATTCGCATCTTGTTGCGAGGTTTGAAATAAACCTACAAATTAATTGGAGGCGACCTTGGAGGCTACGAATTTGAGTGAGATTGGAGGGTGGAGTCATGTCTATAATGACTCTACACTTAGAGGGGTCGACTTCAATGCCCCTTTGGCTTACCATAAAGCCTAAGAGCTTACCAGATTCGACTCCAAACACGCACTTTTGAGGGTTTAGTTTTACTTTGTAAAGCCTAAGCCTTTCAAAATTTTTTTGCAAGCATTCGATATGAGTGCATTGAGTTTTTGATTTAGCCAAGAGATCATCCACATATACCTCTACGAGCTCATGAATTTGATCGTGAAAGATCGTAGTCATAACTCTTTGGTAGGTGGCGCCGGTATTTTTCAAACCAAAGGGCATGACTGTTGTAGACACCGAAAATTTTCACTTACGGGTTCTTAGGCCTGAAGTGAATCTTTTCGCAATCTACATTCGCTTTATGGGCGTGCCAGCTAGTTTACTTTAACTAGCAAAGTATGTTTTGAAAATAATCTGACTTTTGAAAGGCGATTGTAGGCAAGCAGGATTTTTACGTCGCAGACCTTCTTGCACCAATGCGCAAGGGTTAGTCTGTACGCTTAGAGACTTCGTTTTGAAACAAGTTTAACTCAAAATATATTTTGAATGAAGAAGTGTTTTAAAACCTTTTGAAAACCATGCATTTGGGTGATTTCGACTTTGTAAGGGTTGGACGACCCTAAGACTTTCAAATTTTAATTTACTTAGGCACGATGGGCGTGCATCGAAATAGCCTAAGTTTTGGCGTGTTTGCACGATTGATTCGGGTTGTTTTCAGATTTTAGATCACGTGGATTTGCACGTGCCTAAGTCTTTCTTTTTATCCCTTTATGGGCCACCTAGGTGTGTGTTATGAACACTCCACTACATGGGGCGAATTTGAGTGGGAGTACGGGGCTTGCTTCGATGCAATATGCGTCCTACCTCGTGGTATGGCGTAGATGCAATGCAAACTCACGCTACTCCAAAGGGAAAACCCGAAATTAAAAGACAATGCCGAAGGGAAATTGCCGAAGGGAAATTGCCGAAGGGAAATAACCGAAGGGAAATGACTTGTAAAGTAAATAGCCGAAGGGAAATGACTTGTAAAGTAAATAGCGAAAGGGGAAATATGGCTATATCTTAAGAGCGGAAAGGCTCAATTGTGTAAATGTGTGTCGTGTATATATTGAAAGACAACGCACACGACTTGAACCTTAAAACCCGAATCTTAAAGACGTAGCCGAAAGAAATACTTTATATAGAGTACATGTAGGGGCCCTTATTTGGGTCTTGTAAATAAGAGCGAAGGCTCAATGTGTGTGCGTGCTTGAATTGAAAGACTTACACACACAACATGAAATGAAACCCAAATATAAATTGTAGTATGCCTTGACTAAGGTCTTGGGAGTAAGAGCGAAAGCTCAATGTGTGTGAGTGTAGAATTGAAGTACTACGCACACGACATAAATGAAACCCAAATATAACTGCAATAAGGCCTTTACTAAGGTCTTGGGAGTAAGAGCGAAGGCTCAATGTGTGTGCGTGTGGAAAATGGAAAGACAACACACACGACTTAATTAAAAACCCCCTTGACTTAAAATATATAAATATAACTATATATTAAGGGCTTGTTAGGCCTGTGTGTGTGCAAAAAGTGTACGACTAAGAGCGGAAAGGCTCAAGTGCACGTGTGTGTGGGTGTGTCAAACCACGTTATTACAATCGGGGGGAGACGAAGCTCCTTTACTACAACCCCGTATCAAAATTTAATTGAATATAAAGCAAGTTAATGTAATAGACCAAGTTTAGACACTTACAAATAGCTGGTCCATGTTCAACTTGCTTGCACGTGGGCTCACGGTTCACCTTGGGCAGCCAAGAGGGGGTTATCCTAGGTGGCTTTGAGGGAGGTTCTATGGGGCACGGTTAGGGAGGCAGTCGGGTTGGCAGGGAGGCGTCTGGTGCAGCAGACGGGCGCTTGGCGCTAGGCGCTGGCGGGCGTCTGGCGCTAGGAGGGGTCCTGGCACTAGAGGGACGGTAGGGCGCTGAGGGGCGTCTGGCGCTAGGATGGCGTCAGGGCGCGGGATGGCGTTAGGGCGCGGGATGTCGTCAGGGCGTGCGGACAGGGCGCGGGGCGCACGACAGGCACGGTCCGGTTAGATTTAGGTTGGTTCAAGTCTAGGGTTAGGTTTGGTCGAACCAAGGTTGGGTTAGGGCTAGGTTTAGTTAGGGTTAGGTTCAGTTGGGGTTAGGTAGGTTCGAACCTAGGCTAGGTTGGGGTTAGGTTTAGAGGGGTGTAGAGAGAATGGCTAGGTTAGGTTAGGCTTACCTCTTGGAGCCGATCCTTTATGGCTTGAGCCCACTTCTCCACGGTTGCAGCCACTTGGTCCAGCCCACCTTGGTTGCAGCCCCTTGGTCTAGACCCACTTAGCCCACATGGCTTGAACCCACCTCACCCAATGAGCCCACATGGCTAGGTCTATCACTCCCTCTCTCTCCTCCCAAATATTTGCATTAACCCTTTAAATGGACCCCCTCACCTCTATTTATAGAGATTTGAGGTGGGTCTTAGATTTGGGTTTGGGTTTGGGTTTGGATCCATACCCAAATCCAAACACTATTTGGATCTGGATATTGGATCTCGGATATTTTGAGATCCGTATCCGATCCAAACCCAATATTTTTATGGATACGGATCTGGATATTTTGGTCCAGATCCGATCCAATCCAAACACTATTCCTTACATGGATTTGGATATGGATATTTATGGTCCAGATCCAAATCAAAATTTCTTCGGACAGTCCTTCTTGGCTTCTCGAGGCGAACGATCTGTGCGGGCACTGGCTTCATCAGCGCTCCGTCTGGTGCTGGGTTTTCCCCAACTTTGTCGTCCAGACTCCTGTAAACACCCCGAAATCCCACGAATTCCTTAAAACAAACCTGGTTTTGTAAAAGCAGCCCCAAAGGGCCATTTTTGAGTCTGGAAACCCAGGAGCCTTCCAAACAACCCTGTATATATGTTTTAAACTATATCTTTCAAAAACATATGATATGGCTTTTGAAAACCCTTTTAAAACATGTTTTGAAACCTCGAAACAGCTTGGCCCGATCAAGACAGGACCAGGAGAGCTAAGAAGAGCCCGAAACCGGAGCACACGTCGAGCCCGGCACAGCAACTCTTGTATCTGATTCACACCCCCAGGATCTCGAACGTCCAAGACCCTGTTCTTATGAAAATATCCTTTGAAGTCATCTCCGGAAGGCAGAAATGGAGGCGGACGACTATGTTGGCGAAGACCCAACGTAGACAGAGTACTGATGCTGTCAGGCCCCGCACGAATCGTCCGTTTCGAACCCAGCTCAAAGGAGTCAGAGTTCAGTTTGGATTGGATCTGGACCATATATATCCAGATTCCAATCCAAACCCATATGTGGACTTGGATTTGGATTTGGATCCAGAGATCCAATCCAATATCCATATCCATGGCCCACATCACCTTCTCATAAATGGAGGTGGGGCCCACTTGAAATTCACGTGGGATATTGGGCATGAGAGAGAGTGGGGGTGAAAAATATCAAGAGTGTTGTATTAAGCTTGACTTGTGTGTCAAGTTTGGGTTTAATCATGTGGGTTACCCTAATTGAGTGGGTTTAAGCTTGTAATTAGCTAAAACCTAACCTAGGGCTGCACCAACATGGGGTGATCAAGGTCTATGGGCCATGCTAAGGGAGCTCCCTCACCTAAACCTAACCCAAAATGACTAATCATAGCCTAAACCCCTAATCCACCCCTAATCCCAACCTAATCACCTAACCCACTTCCCTAATCCCAGCCTAATCCCAACCTAATCACCTAACCCACTTCCCTAATCCTTCCCTAAACCTAGACTAATTTCCCTAATCCTAGCCTAAACCTAGCCTAATCACCTAACCTAGCTCACTAAACCTCACCCTAAAACCCAACCACCTAACCTAGCCCTAAACCCCTAAACCACCCTTAGCCCACAATCTACCCAAACCCCTAGTTTTAAAATATCTGGCCCAACCCTTTCCAGCCCACCTTATCTACATACCACCCTACCTAAACCACCTAACCACTACC
Source organism: Brasenia schreberi (assembly GCA_036023115.1). Taxonomy (NCBI): domain Eukaryota; kingdom Viridiplantae; phylum Streptophyta; class Magnoliopsida; order Nymphaeales; family Cabombaceae; genus Brasenia; species Brasenia schreberi. The sequence continues at coordinate 18,316,693 of JAYKKT010000059.1, forward strand.
CTCAGCCCAGCCCTAACCGACCTACCCATCCCCTATTTAAACCCCTCCCCTTTGGGAGCGGGTTTTCAGGTAGAAGGCCCTCACCTCAGCCCAGCCGGCTCCACTCTCCACCTGTCCGCCTGCTCCACTCCCCAACTGCTCCACTCTCCACTTGCTCCACCGGCACCACCTGCACCGCCACCTTCCCTCTTCCACTCTCCATCATCTCACCCAGCCGGACGCCACCACCTTCATCCAACCGAACCAGCCAAGAGTCCCATCCACTCCCGGCTTCCCACTTCATCCGCCACCTCTCCCCATTCGGTAAGTACCTTAACTCCATCAAAGCCCTTCTCTTCCACCTCTCCACTCCTAGCCACCCACCCTATCCTCATCTCAGCCCTTTTACCACCCCCCTTTTCACTTAGCCGAACCTAGCATAGCCCAAACTGCCGGCCACTACGTAGCCATCATATCCCATTCGGCCTTCCCCTAGGTGTCCCATTCGGCCTTCCCACAAACTCCCCTTTAGGTCCAGTTTTCCCTAAACACTCAACTCCCTAGTGACTCTAAGAACTCATTTGTTCAGCCCCTTTAACCCCCTATCTTGAGGCGACATCTACTTGCCACCGGCCACCTTCGAGGCGCCTATCCCGCGCCCCCCCTTTGCAGCCGGCCAGCACCTTTGATCACCTATCTTCGCGGAGCTCCCGTTTGCAGCCCAAGGCCAAGCCCATGCTCAAGCAAGGCCTCTACGGACCAACTACTCGTAAGTGCCTAAACTCGGTCTTTAGTTGTACACTTGCTTGAGATTCAATTTGATACGGGGTTGTAATAACGGAGTATAGTCTCCCCCCGCTTGTAATAATGTGGCTTGGCACAACCACACACGTGCACTCTCTTAGTCGTGCACGATTTTGAACACACACGGGCCTAATCAGCCCCTAATACATAAGTGTGTATATATATACTTTCATTTTCGAAGGGTTTTGTTTAAGTTGGGTGCGTTGTCTTTCAATTCAAGCACTCACACACATTGAGCTTTCGCTCTTAGTTGAAAGACCCAAGTAAGGGCCGACCTATACTATTTGGGTTTCATTTCATGTCGTGTGAGTAAGTCTTTCAATTCAAGCACTCTCACACACATTGAGCTTTCGCTCTTATTTGAAAGACCCAAGTAAGGGCCGACCTATACTATTTGGGTTTCATTTCATGTCGTGTGAGTAAGTCTTTTAATTCAAGCACTTTCACACACATTGAGCCTTCGCTCTTACTCCCAAGACCTTAGTAAAGGCCTTATTGCAGTTATATTTGGGTTTCATTTATGTCGTGTGTGTAGTCTTTCAATTCAAGCACTCTCACACATATTGAGCCTTCGCTCTTACTCCCAAGACCTTAGTCAAGGCCATACTGCAATTTATATTTGGGTTTAATTTCATGTCGTGTGTGTAAGTCTTTCAATTCAAGCACGCACCCACATTGAGCCTTCGCTCTTATTTGCAAGACCCGAGTAAGGGCTCATATACATAAGCTATATACATATTTCCCTTCGGTTATTTCCCTTCGGTCATTTCCCTTCGGTTATTTCCCTTCTGTTATTTCCCCTTCAGTATTGTCTTTACATTTCGGGTTTTCCCTTTGGAGTAGCGTGAGTTTGCATTGCATCTACGCCATACCACGAGGTAGGACGCATATTGCATCGAAGCAAGCCCCGCTCGAATTCGCCCATGTAGTGGAGTGTTCATAACACACAAACTAGGTGGCCCGAAAAGGGATAAAAGAAAAGACTTAGGCACGTGCAAATCCACGTGATCTAAAACATGCTACCGCATCTTAAAGACCCGAAATAGACACCTCAAACCGCTTCGTAGACTTTCCTCCAAAAACTCGATTTTTGCAAAGCGTACAGACTGACCCTTGCGCATCGGTGCAAGAAGGTCTGCAACGACAAGAGCTTACTTGCTCACAGTCGCCACGTTTAGAAGTCAGTGTTAAAAATATCTTCGCTAGCTTAAGTAAGCTAGCTGGCACGCCCTATTTGTATACATAGGCCTTAGACACACGAGAAGATCCACTCCAAGCCCCGAAAGAGGCAAAGAGGCGGGGATTTTCGCGCGTCTACAGAGATTGGCACGCCTTGTGGGACGTGAGCCTTTTCAAAAAGCGAGTTTGCTTATAGAAGTCTTGCGAAAATTGTGTAAAAAGGTGTCGTTTTAACTTGTTTTCTTTGCTTGTACTTAGGATATTTTGAAAAAGCTTGAAAAGCATGTCAAAATCCAATCCAAGTGAAGTGTCGAGCTAAGGCTCATGCGCATCAAGTTCTCACTCTAGGAGGATTTTCAAAAACAAAATAAAACTAGATGAAATCGAGGACTTGAGAAGGGAGTTTGAGGCCAAAATCGATGCTCTCAGCCAAGAGGCTGAAGTAGGCGATTCATGTTCATCGAACGGTGAACAAAGGCCTAAAAAGAAATCTGAAAAACCTCGCAAGCAAAAAGAGGCCTCCGTAATGGAAGGCAACCAATACCACGAGTCCTTCACACAAAAGGACCGTAAAGCCCTACAGCAGCTGCTGAAAGGGCAGAATAAAGAGAAAAGAAGCTACGCCCTGTCTGATTTCCTTCCTATGGATTACGAAACAGACAGTGACGATGAAATACCGAACTTCCATCGGTATGATGACATGGGAGACCCTAGGTCTCACTTGCAGCTTTTCTCACGTCGAGCCCATAAGAAGAAAAAGTACTCGATGAAATGGGTGTATTGGTTCCCTCTATCCCTTAAAGGCACAGCTGCCAAATGGCTGGCTTCCTACGACTTAAGCCAGTTCGCTACTTTTGAAGAGTTAGCGAACTGCTTCATACAAAGATTTGCACACAACGTGGAAGTCACGCCAACCCTGAATACCTTAAGGGATACAAAGCAAGGCATGAACGATGACGTGCATGCCTTCATTATAAGATGGAGGTCGCTTTTGGGCCAAGTGCGAGAGCCCATATCCGAAGGATGCGCAGTAATGCTCATCCTGGATAACTTCAAAAGCGAGTTAAAAACCCTTCTCTCGCTCCATGAGATTTCAACTTTCCATAAGTTGATTAAAAAGGCCTCCCTTTTCGAAACCAACTTGCGAAAAGGGACATACGATCACTTATGGAAAGGAAGTGCCATTCCAAAAACCCGTTTGGAAAAGCCCATCGCATATGGGCTGCCCACGATGGACAAAGGGGCAAAGCCCCATAAAATCGCCAATGTCCGGGTGGATCCCGGCATTGCGGGCACTTCCAAAAATTTTGAAAAATTAGAAAATAAGAGAGAACGCAATTTTTCAAAACCGGTTGAAAAACGGGAGTATACTCCGCTGGGGCAACCTGTGTCGGAGGTCCTAGACCTCTTACTTGCCTAGGGCATGATCGAACTCCCTGAAATCCCCGAAGGAGTCACGTCCAAGGGGGGGTATTTAAACCGATTTTGTAAGTATCATCGGCTCAAAGGCCATGATACCAAACGCTGCTTCTCTCTTTTAAATAAAATTGAGAACTTGATAGCAGAAGGCCGGCTCCAGGTCACTGCGGAACCTGAGCCACCTCAAGCTATCTTCAAGGAACCCTTTCCCAAACACGCCAGTGGCAGTGGGAAAGGAAAGGAGGTATGTACCCTCACCATTTCCAAGGAACTAGCGCAATAGCCAGAACCTGGTCGACCTACTTGTGCGCCCATCCTTGTATTATACAAGAGACCCGCCCAAGTCGTCATTCGGGGACCACCAAAAGTGGAAACCCTGGTAAAACCAGTTTTGAAAATCCAAGGTTCTCCTCAGCTCATCCTTAGAGCCAAGTTTAGCGCGAACCCTAGGCTGGTCGTGGGGGAAGTCACTAGATCCGGGAGGATCTATCAACCCCCGCACCTTCAAGGTGCTCAAAAGGTGGTCAGTGTGCTTGGCCCCTCAAAAGCATGTATCCCTAGTGGTCTGCCAAAAGCAGATAAGGACAAAGTCATCCTAAATCCTTATGATTTCGAAAACCACCTTTCAAAGATTCCTATTCACATGTCTATCCTAGGGCATATCAAAACCTCGCCTAGGCATAGACTTGTCTTAGAGAAAATTCTAGAAAGGGCCAAGGTTGATTCGAACATAAGTCCAGAATCCTTGTCTGCCCAAGTGGCTTTATTAGGAGCAAAATCGCCCATCACCTTTTCGGAAGATGATGTAGATAGACCCTACGAAACCCATAACCAGGCCCTGCATATCGAGGTGGTTCTAAACAACCACTCTCTGGACAGGTGCCTAGTCGATGGTGGAGGAGTGCTCAACATCCTTCCACTTCATGTGGCGTAGAAAATCGGAGTCACCTTGACTTCAGTGAACCCAAGCCCCATCGTTATCACTGGATACGATGGGAATGCGTCTAGACCTTTAGGATCCATCGAACTCCCAATGGAAACGGGAGGGATCGAACACACGGGGGTGTTCCATGTCTTGGACATCCACCCCCATTATAACCTGTTGCTGGGAAGACCCTGGATACACAGTTTGTGCGCTGTGCCATCCACCTTCCACAGGTGTGTCAAGATCCCTTTTAGGGACCAAGTCGTAGTGATCCTAGGTGAGAGTCACCCACAGCTTCAGGGGATCATAAACTCCCCTTGTTTATCAAGCTCCCAGGCCCATGAGGCTAACCTGGGGCAAATTATGGTTGAGCCACCTCAGCTCGTGTTGAACAACCCTAGGAAGGTTGTATGTGTGAAGGGGCTGCCCAAAGCAGGCCCCCTCCCGACTCTAATCCTCCTAGGAAAACCCAAGCGTTCCCTATTTCGAAAACCCCTGGACAAAAGGCCATACGAGCCTAATATGGACGATAGCATGTTCCAAGACCACGACTTATATCCCATCTTTTCAAAAAACAAAAGGTCGTGGAACATGTTATTGAACATGGGCTACACGCCCTACAAGAGTCTAGGGGCACAAAACCAGGGTCTCCTAGAGCCCATCCTACCTAGGGCCAACCCAAGCCGATATGGGATCGGCTATACTCCCCGAATACCGCCGGAGCCACCCCCTGTGACCACCTGGGTCAAGGGTGCCCCGGAGCCTGTCTTAGAAGAAACCTATGGTTTAGACCTCCTATTCCGAGTCTAACCCGTAGTGTTTTCCCTTTGTAGGTATGACGGAAGATCCCTTTTCTAAAAATACCAAAAACAATTGAAAAGCCTAAAATAAAAAAAAATCGAAAAACAAGAAAAACCAAAAACAATGGAAAAACAAAAACTCGAAAAAAGAGTGCTTTGTATAGTTCTCAAAGTTCTTGTTTTACAAAAACAAAAAAAAATTGAAAATTTGGAAAATACCAAAAAGATTTTGTACATAGCTGCTCCTGGTAAGACTTTGGCAAAAGAAAAGGATTTCGAAAGAAGCGTCGTCTGCATAGCCAGACCAAAAATTTCGAAATCACTTGAAAATCCAAGTACAAAACCCGATCATTTTGAAAACCACGTATCAAGTTCCCTCGGGTCTATAGCCCACGAGAATGATCAAAGCCTAGAAGTGGATCCCCTTGAGGAAGATCCCACTTCTGAGCTCCCAGAATTTCATAGAATTCTCGATTTTGAAAGACCTTCCCAATCAGTAGGAGGAGATTTCGTAGAGGTGAACCTAGGGGATGATTCCAATCTCAAAACCATTAAAATAGGCGCATGCTTGCATGAAACTGAAAAGTTAGCATTCATTGCATTTCTACAAACCTATTTAGATGTGTTTGCATGGACGTATGAAGACATGCCGGGCATAGATCCCAGCATAGTCGAGCATCGTCTTCCCTTAGATGTAGGTGTAAAACCAATAAAGCAGAAGCTTAGGAAAATACACCCGAATGTACACACGCAAGTCAAAGAGAGTTTAGAAGATCTGCTAAAAGCCAGATTTATAAAACCCATTGCGTATTCTGATTGGTTGTCAAATATCGTTGTGGTTCGAAAAACCAATGGAAAAATTCGAATATGCATCGATTTCAGAAACCTGAATAAAGCCACTCCAAAGGATAATTATCCTTTACCAAACATAGATTTGATAGTCGATAGTACTGCAAATCATGAAATGTTTTCATTCATGGATGGCTATTCAGGCTATAATCAAATCAAACTAAGTCCACGAGATCAGGGTAAGACCGCCTTCACAACCCCATGGAGCACGTACTGCTATACAGTCATGCCCTTTGGTTTGAAAAATGCCGGCGCGACATACCAACGAGCCATGAACACGATCTTCCATGATCAAATTCATGAGCTTGTAGAAGTGTATGTAGATGATCTCTTGGCGAAATCCAAAACCCGATTCACCCATATCGAATGTTTACAAAAGATTTTCGAAAGGCTTAGGCTTTACAAAGTAAAGCTAAACCCTCAAAAATGTGTGTTCGGGGTAGAATTAGGGAAGCTTCTAGGCTTTATGGTGAGCCAAAGGGGAATAGAAGTCGACCCCTCTAAGTGTCGAGCCATCATAGACATGGCTCCACCCTCCAATCTCACCCAAATCCGTAGCCTCCAGGGTCGATTACAATCTGTACGCTGATTCATATCGAATCTAGCAACTAGATGCGAACCCTTCAACAAACTGTTGAGGAAGGGTACGAAATTCTTATGGGATGACGAATGCCAAAAGTCCTTCGAGAGACTGAAGGCATACTTGGTTAATCCCCCCGTCTTGTAAATGCTTTAGGAGCCCTGTTGGCTCAATACGAGGATGACACCCATAAGGAGTATGCCATCTACTATATTTCGAAAACTCTCTTGGCTTATGAACGAAATTATCAAGCCATGGAGAAGACGTGCTTGGCCCTAGTATGGGCCTGCCAGAAGTTCAGACACTATTTCCTAGATCATGAGATCTGGATAGTGTCCAAGCTTGATCCAATCAAGCACTTGTTCGAAAAACCCATTCTCACGGGTAGATTGGGTAAATGGCAACTCCTTCTAATGGAGTATGATCTGAAATACCATCACCAGATCTCCATTAAGGGGCAAGCCCTAGCAGATTACGTGGCTGAATTCCCCTTAGAGGACTTATATCCCACTCTTGTCGAAATGCCTGATGAAGGCATATTGCAAAACCATTTTCAAAACCACATTTTGGCAAATTTTTTCGAAAATCAAGTATGGAAGATGCACTTCGACGGGGCACGAAACCAACGAGGGGCTGGTGCCGGGATCATCCTAATCTCCCCTGAAAAGGGCGAGATTCCCATAGCAGTCCGCTTAGATTTCGAATGTTCCAACAACGTAGCTGAGTATGAAGCACTCATACAAGGCTTAAGGATTTCGAAAACTCTAGGGGCATCATGCATCGAGGTCTTTGGAGATTCGCTCCTTGTCATAAACCAGGTTTTAAAAATTTGGCAAGTACATAATGAGAAACTACTTCCATATCACGAGTTGGCCACTCGATTGGTCCAATCCTTCCAGTCGTGTAAGCTCACACACGTGGGAAGAGAGGACAATGGCATCGCCGATGCCCTCTCCTCCTTGGGTTCAGTCCTGAAGGTCGATCCTGTTTCAGGGACCAGATCTTTGGAAATATGGCATGCGCCCCACCCATCCACACACGACTTGGATATTTACCAAAACAACCCAGAGTCCATTGAAAAACCCTGGTTCTACAACATAAAAGAATTTTTAGAAAATGGGGGATTCACCAAGGATGCCACGTCCAAAGATAAGGCATTCATTCGTAAGATTTCGACCCGATACACCATTCTGGGTGGGGTCTTATACAAAAAGAGTTTTACCGGCATTCTGCTTAGGTGTATCGACCTAGAGGAGGCTAGGATAGTGATGCATGAGTTCCACGATGGAGAATGTGGAGGTCATGTTAACGCCAACATGATGGCAGTGAAAATACTTAGAGGGGGCTATTTTTGGTCCACCCTGAAAAAGGATTGTCACGACCATGTTAGGAAGTGTCATCCGTGTCAAGTGCATGGGCACGCCATTCATATCCCTTCATCTGCATTGCATTCCGTGGTCAGCCCCTGGCCATTTACCATGTGGGCGTTTGACATTGTAGGCCCAATATTTCCAAAGGCCTCGAATGGGCATAGTTTTATTTTAGCAGCCACGGAGTATTTCTCCAAGTGGGTGGAAGCCATTTTCCTAACAAATGTAATGGGGCAACATGTGGTGGCTTTCATCCGGAGGAATATCTTGGCTCGATTTGGGGTTCCACGAGACCTTGTGTTTGATAATGGTACCCCATTCAAGAATGAGCGGATGGTTAAGTTGTGCAACACGTATGGCATAACTCACCACTTCTCTTCGCCCTACTACTCTCAAGGCAACGGCCAAGCCGAAGCCACAAACAAGACTCTCATTAGTATTATTGAGAAAACCTTAGAGAAGGGTAGGACGTGGCATGAGAAGCTGGATGAAGCCTTATGGGCTTATAGGACTTCCATTCGGGCTCCCACGAATGCCACACCATTCGAATTGGTCTATGGCACAAACGCCATTCTTCCCATTCATACTCAATTGCATTCATTCCATACATCCCTAGCACTCGACCTCCCCCTAGAGACGCTTCAGCATGCTAGGATGGCCGAACTAGATTTGCTAGATGAGAGGCGACTCCTTGCCATGGATCATGCTCGTGCATACCGGTAAAGGATAGCCCGACATTATAGCAAACACATGAGACCTCGCCACTTTGAAGTGGGAGATCTGGTCTTAAAAACCATCCACCATCGTGGCCCACACCCCCTAGGCAAGTGGCGCCCCAACTGGGATGGACCCTACGTTGTACGAGCAACCACTACGAACAACTCGTATTGGTTGATCGATGTAGAAGGTAGGAATTTAGCAGATCCTATCAATATTCAATACTTAAAGAAGTATCATGTATAGGATCTGGATTAAATTCCAGTTTTCGAAAATTTTGGAGGGATAGCTGCCCTGAGACATGTGAATAAGGTGCAAAGGCAACTCGTGTGACCCTGAGCGAGAGAATTCACACTTGTGAAAGAGTGGAGTTTTCAAAATCATGGTTACATTTCAAAATCCTTCTTCTTACAAAGAAAGGCCTAGTTCAACATAGCAAGATACTTGCAAATAGTACGTGCTATTTCTAAATAGGCTGATCTGGAATGGATCGAGTGTAGGCTTGGGATAAGTCCTCCCCTCTTTTCTTCTCCTTCCAAAAGGAAAACAAAGGCCCAAATCAAAAGGGAATTTCCCTTTTAAAGTCTCTTTCCAAAAGAAAGAAACCAGACTTCAAAAAGAAAAGTCGATTCTCTTATGAAAAAGAGGGATTAAAGAAAAAATACTCCCAAAGGGAGACCCTCTATGGAAAAAGGAAAAAGAGGCCAAAAAGCTCAAAAAGAGCAGTTTTCCGCCCCCTATGCCTCAAACCACGGGACGTTTCAGAAGGGACCATGGTATCTCTTTCCCATCCCTAGCTTATCCCAAGCTAAAGCATGGTTCATTTCGAGTAATCCTAAACTAAAAATAGGATTTACTTACTTGAATTTCATCTTGTTTGAGAACTCGACGTTTGGAGTAAAACGTAGGAATTTGAAATGAAGCTTGTTTTCTTATAAAACCTCCGCTAGATAAGCGAGTGTTAAGACTCAAACAAGGGCAAGCACGAAGAGCTCGAGATCCTTAGGATCGAGACTCAAGACAGTTGTCCCTTTTGTAAATAGTTTTGTAAATAAGTTTTGAAAACCGAACATCGAACAGCATAGGATTTGCTCACTTGGAGCAATAGACCTTGTAAGTCTCTAGAGTTCGACCACATCTCGTCTCTGGGAGGTCGCCACTCTTGGCACCACACCCATGTCATCTGCATTCCACGCATGGTACTTGCATAAACATGATCCCATTTAGGACCAGATTCCATAGTAAACCCTTTGGCGTGACATCTCCTCCTACCAGAGTTTGTAAATTGAGATTTTGCTAAAATGGGATGATCCCATATTCTTCGTGGCTAGATCTAGGGAGACATTGAAAGGGGTGTTTGTCATCTTTGCCCTTATCCAAATCAATTTGGACAAGGCCAAAGAGGGGCATCTGTAAACACCCCGAAATCCCACGAATTCCTTAAAACAAACCTGGTTTTGTAAAAGCAGCCCCAAAGGGCCATTTTTGAGTCTGGAAACCCAGGAGCCTTCTAGACAACCCTGTATATATGTTTTAAACTATTATATCTTTCAAAAACATATGATATGGCTTTTGAAAACCCTTTTAAAACATGTTTTGAAACCCCGAAGCAGCTTGGCCCGATCAAGACAGGAACAGGAGAGCTAAGAAGAGCCCGGAACCGGAGCACACGTCGAGCCCGGCACAGCAACTCTTGTATCTGATTCACACCCCTAGGATCTCGAACGTCCAAGACCCTGTTCTTATCAAAATATCCTTTGAAGTCATCTCCGGAAGGCAGAAACGGAGGCGGACGACTATGTTGGCGAAGACCCAACGCAGACGGAGTATTGATGCTGTCAGGCCCCGCACGAATCGTCCGTTTCGAACCCAGCTCGAAGGAGTCAGAGTTCAGTTTGGATTGGATCTGGACCATATATATCTAGATTCCAATCCAAACCCATATGTGGACTTGGATTTGGATTTGGATCCAGAGATCCAATCCAATATCCATATCCATGGCCCACATCACCTTCTCATAAATGGAGGTGGGGCCCACTTGAAATTCACGTGGGATATTGGACATGAGAGAGAGTGGTGGTGAAAAATATCAAGAGTGTTGTATTAAGCTTGACTTGTGTGTCAAGTTTGGGTTTAATCATGTGGGTTAGCCTAATTGAGTGGGTTTAAGCTTGTAATTAGCTAAAACCTAACCTAGGGCTGCACCAACATGGGGTGATCAAGGTCTATGGGCCATGCTAAGGGAGCTCCCTCACCTAAACCTAACCCAAAATGACTAATCCTAGCCTAAACCCCTAATCCACCCCTAATCCCAACCTAATCACCTAACCCACTTCCCTAATCCCGGCCTAATCCCAACCTAATCACCTAACCCACTTCCCTAATCCTTCCCTAAACCTAGACTAATTTCCCTAATCCTAGCCTAAACCTAGCCTAATCACCTAACCTAGCTCACTAAACCTCACCCTAAAACCCAACCACCTAACCTAGCCCTAAACCCCTAAACCACCCTTAGCCCACAATCTACCCAAACCCCTAGTTTTAAAATATCTGGCCCAACCCTTTCCAGCCCACCTTATCTACATACCACCCTACCTAAACCACCTAACCACTACCCTCAGCCCAGCCCTAACCGACCTACCCATCCCCTATTTAAACCCCTCCCCTTTGGGGGCGGGTTTTTAGGTAGAAGGCCCTCACCTCAGCCCAGCCGGCTCCACTCTCCACCTGTCCGCCTGCTCCACTCCCCAACTGCTCCACTCTCCACCTGCTCCACCGGCACCACCTGCACCGCCACCTTCCCTCTTCCACTCTCCATCATCTCACCTAGCCGGACGCCACCACCTTCATCCAACCGAACCAGCCAAGAGTCCCATCCACTCCCGGCTTCCCACTTCATCCGCCACCTCTCCCCATTCGGTAAGTACCCTAACTCCATCAAAGCCCTTCTCTTCCACCTCTCCACTCCTAGCCACCCACCCTATCCTCATCTCAGCCCTTTTACCACCCCCCTTTTCACTTAGCCGAACCTAGCATAGCCCAAACTGCCGGCCACTACCTAGCCATCATATCCCATTCGGCCTTCCCTAGGTGTCCCATTCGGCCTTCCCACAAACTCCCCTTTAGGTCCAGTTTTCCCTAAACACTCAACTCCCTAGTGACCCTAAGAACTCATTTGTTCAGCCCCTTTAACCCCCTATCTTGAGGCGACATCTACTTGCCACCGGCCACCTTCGAGGCGCCTATCCCGCGCCCCCCCTTTGCAGCCGGCCAGCACCTTTGATCACCTATCTTCGCGGAGCTCCCGTTTGCAGCTCAAGGCCAAGCCCATGCTCAAGCAAGGCCTCTACGGACCAGCTACTCGTAAGTGCCTAAACTCGGTCTTTAGTTGTACACTTGCTTGAGATTCAATTTGATACGGGGTTGTAATAACGGAGCATAGTCTCCCCCCGCTTGTAATAACGTGGCTTGGCACAACCACACACGTGCACTCTCTTAGTCGTGCACGATTTTGAACACACACGGGCCTAATCAGCCCCTAATACATAAGTGTATATATATACTTTCATTTTCGAAGGGTTTTGTTTAAGTTGGGTGCGTTGTCTTTCAATTCAAGCACTCACACACATTGAGCTTTCGCTCTTAGTTGAAAGACCCAAGTAAGGGCCGACCTATACTATTTGGGTTTCATTTCATGTCGTGTGAGTAAGTCTTTCAATTCAAGCACTCTCACACACATTGAGCTTTCGCTCTTATTTGAAAGACCCAAGTAAGGGCCGACCTATACTATTTGGGTTTCATTTCATGTCGTGTGAGTAAGTCTTTTAATTCAAGCACTTTCACACACACTGAGCCTTCGCTCTTACTCCCAAGACCTTAGTAAAGGCCTTATTGCAGTTATATTTGAGTTTCATTTATGTCGTGTGTGTAGTCTTTCAATTCAAGCACTCTCACACACATTGAGCCTTCGCTCTTACTCCCAAGACCTTAGTCAAGGCCATACTGCAATTTATATTTGGGTTTAATTTCATGTTGTGTGTGTAAGTCTTTCAATTCAAGCACGCACCCACATTGAGCCTTCGCTCTTATTTGCAAGACCCGAGTAAGGGCTCATATACATAAGCTATATACATATTTCCCTTCGGTTATTTCCCTTCGGTTATTTCCCTTTGGTCATTTCCCTTCGGTTATTTCCCTTCTGTTATTTCCCCTTCAGTATTGTCTTTACATTTCGGGTTTTCCCTTTGGAGTAGCGTGAGTTTGCATTGCATCTACGCCATACCATGAGGTAGGACGCATATTGCATTGAAGCAAGCCCCGCTCGAATTCGCCCATGTAGTGGAGTGTTCATAACACACAAACTAGGTGGCCCGAAAAGGGATAAAAGAAAAGACTTAGGCACGTGCAAATCCACGTGATCTAAAACATGCTACCGCATCTTAAAGACCCGAAATAGACACCTCAAACCGCTTCGTAGACTTTCCTCCAAAAACTCGATTTTTGCAAAGCGTACAGACTGACCCTTGCGCATCGGTGCAAGAAGGTCTGCGACGACAAGAGCTTACTTGCTCACAGTCGCCACGTTTAGAAGTCTGTGTTAAAAATATCTTCGCTAGCTTAAGTAAGCTAGCTAGCATGCCCTATTTGTATACATAGGCCTTAGACACACGAGAAGATCCACTCCAAGCCCCGAAAGAGGCAAAGAGGCGGGGATTTTCGCGCGTCTACAACTCCGTCTCGCCGTTCTGGACTCCGTTGAGCTTTTCATCAAACGGGCTCAGCTTTCTTTTGGTTTTTTATCAGGGAGTGGCTTCTGAAGCTCTGGGCTTGAATCCTCTTCGGGCCTAGGGTCTTCTTTTGCATTCTGTACCTGTTTTCACATTTCAAACAGGTCGTCGTTTTGGCTCAAACGAGCTTTTTGGTGTTTTGAGAGTTTTTGAAAAATAGAAGATTTGGGGTGTTTATAGATGCCCCTCTTTGGCATTATCCAAATGTATTTGGATAATGGCAAAGAAGAAACACCCCATTTTGGTTTTTCTCTCAAATTTTCTCGAGAATGCACCATTTATTTCGCAAAAACCCTGTTTTCTTTTCCACAGGTGGGGATCTTTATCAAAAGGGGGCTTTTCCTAGCTATTTCCCTATATGTATGATCATGCACGAATGACTCTTTGAATGCATGCATGAGAAAAATTTTATGTTTGGTTTTTGAGCCCGAAGAGAGCCTTTTGAGGCCGGTTGCTCCGAGCAGGTTTTTACCAATGTCTTTTTGACATTCGTGGGTTTTTCGAAAATTTCTTTTTGAAAAGGAACTCCTTTTAACTTGTATCGAAAAGGACTTCCATTTTTCATACTTCCCTTCATTCGGGTTTCAAATACCTGCTACTCAGTAGAGGTTTTTGGGTAGGAAAACTTGGAAAACATTTCAAAGTTCCATTTCCTACAAAACAGAGTTGAGTTCTCAAACAAAATGAAATCCAAATAAGCCGATTTTATTCGTACTTTAGGATTTTCGCAAATTTGAATCTTTTTCCTCGGGGATAAGCCGTAGGGATATGGGAAAGAGATACCACGGTCCCTTCTGAAGCGTCCCGTGGTTTAAGACATAGAAGGCGGAAAATCGCTCTTTGGAGCTTTGGCTTTTTGTTTCTTTTTTTCATAGAGGGTCTCCCTTTGGGAGTATTTTTTTCATTAATCCCTCTTTTCTTTAAAGGAGAGCAACTCTTTGGAGGAGTTTTTGTATTCCCTGTTTATGAAGGGAAGACCTCTTTGGGAGGAGTGTTTTTATATCTCCTTTTTCTTTTGAAACGAGAAGACCTCTTTCGGAGGAGTTTTTGTATTCCCTGTTTATGAAGGGAAGACCACTTTCGGAGGAGTTTTTGCATTCTCAATTTTTTTTCCTTTCTTTTGAAAATAGCCAATTTTCCTTTTCGGAGAGAAAGTAGGATGGGGGAGGGCTTATCCCTTTGGTTACTCGATTCAAACGAGATCGTCCTATTTCTTAATAGCATCTGCTATTCGAAAATATTTTGATATTTTGAATAAGGCTTAATCTTGTAAGCCAGGGTTCTTTGAAATATCGCCAATTCATTTTTGGAAGACTCTACTTTTCGAGAAGTATAGATTCCTCCATTCGGGGTTATACAATCTACTTCGATCCTTCTTTCAAGAAGTTTCAAAGGAGTTCGATTTTTCAAAATCTTTTTGAAAAAGAATTCAACATAAACCCTTTTGAATATTCGGGCATTTTCGGGGTTTTGCTAATTTTTACCCACAATATCAACAAATTTCTAATTTTTGTTGCCCTTTTGAAGACATGGGGACATTTCTACTCGAGTTTGCCACCTTTTTGGGCTTTCTTCGGGGTGATATGATGCATGCTATGCACTCCATGTGATTTAAAATGGAAATACATGTTTTTATGCAACGATGAACACATGAAATGTATCTCACAAATCATGAAGGAGATGCATTCGCTTATCCATGGAAAGTGTCTAGGGGCTGTGTTTAAAAATGCCCCTAGCTTGATGGGAATTTCGCATGGCCATATGGTGAAGGGCCATGGCTTTTCAAAGGGATTTTGGATGGACAATGGTATGTTCATGTCCATGCACTTCCATGGTTTTTCTAACATGATCATGATACTTTTTGCTCAAGGATGGGAAACATAACCAGCCCTAAGTGATCGTCATGGCCATCAGGTTTTAGTTTTGACATGGTCTCCATATTTCATCGTGAGATTCATGTTCTTTATCCTAACACAATCAAGGTTTTTATAGAAACCAGAAGTTGAAGAAAATCTTTCTTTTCAAAGCCATGAAAGGTTTTTGTGAAATGCTAACCCCTTTTCGAGATTCTCATTTCCTTTTAAAATTTGCCTCGAAGGTGTTGGTTTTGATTTGTATGGAGACATGCCTATGAAGGCTCGATACTTAGGGGGTCGACTCTTATTGCCCCTTTGGTTTTGCAAAACCCTGAATTCGATTTCTAGAATGATGTCTAGACTCGATGCATATGAATGATTTCAAAGTGTAATGCATGTTGCTTATGCACACACTATGGGTTAACTTATTTCTAAAAATCCCCAATTTTCCATTAGTTAAGGATTTTTGCGAAGTTCAGGAAGCTTGGAGGTGTTTATTCCTCCTTGCTTTGGTGATTCTCGAGCTCTTCATTTTTGAAAAAGCTCTAGGCAAAAGGGTGGATAGGACCAGCTTTTTGGATACTTGGTTTCAGGGAGTATATACATTTTTTCGAAAGCATTTTTACAATTTTTCGAAAATGGGCTTTGTACATGGCCAAAGGCTTTTGAAACAAAATTTCTTTTTGGAATTTTCGTTTTTCCAAATGTTTTTGAGATTTTGAGAGTTTTCAATTTTTTTGTCTTTTTCAAAAGTAGGGATCTTCCATTGAACCTTCAAAGAAAACATTCATGAATCAGACTCTAATCAGA
This sequence comes from Brasenia schreberi, assembly GCA_036023115.1. Taxonomy (NCBI): domain Eukaryota; kingdom Viridiplantae; phylum Streptophyta; class Magnoliopsida; order Nymphaeales; family Cabombaceae; genus Brasenia; species Brasenia schreberi. Next base: position 18,332,768 of record JAYKKT010000059.1, read on the forward strand.
TAGGTGTAAGACATGGGTTTTAGTTTTAGAGGTTCTACAGGGCACCCTTGACCCAGATGGTCTTAGGTGGCGGCTCTGGGGGTATGGGTGGGCTGTAGCCCAGTCCATATCGTTCCCTATTGGTTTTAGGTAGGACAGGCTCAAGCCTACCTTGGTTTTGGGTTCCCAGGCCCGCGTAGGGTTTATATCCCATATTCAGAATCATGTTCCAAGACTTTTTGCTTTTCGAAAAGTTTTGGTATAAATCATGGTCTTGGAACATGGAATCGTCCATGTTGGGGACATATACCCTTTTGGATATCGGGAGTTTGGATTCCGGGGTGATGGAAGACTTGGGCTTCCATACAAACCTGGTTTGGGAGACTTTGCCCTCAAGGAAAGCCAAGCTTGGTTCCTTGAGGAGTTTTGGACATAGCAGGGTTATGGAAAACTTATGGTTCCATACCCCATTTTGGGAAAAATTTACTTCAAGGGGAGCCATGCAAGGTCCCTTGAAGTTTTTGACTTGGTCCCTAGGTTCAACTCGTGGTGCCCCTAGGGATTGATTTTTTTGTTTCAAAGATGTAGCCTTGGTTCCAGGGCACAAGACTAGGCTCGAAGAAGTGGGTTTTTCTATGGTAGGGTTATGAGCTCCTAAGATGTCGATGCATGCATTAGGGGTCTCCATGTCTACCATTTTCGGAACTTCTTTTTGTTTTTGAAATTCCTTTGAATGGTGCGCGATAGTTGGCGCACCTTGAAAATCCTCAAGTTTTGGCACAGTTTGTGGGTTTGTGTGTGTAAAGGGGTTATCCAATGCATCTGATGACCCTACATGAAGAAGAGAGTCTTGAGAAGGATGGGTTTCAGGCATACCTCTTTGTGGCTTGTCTACCTTTTCAGGGTGAGAGCAAGCCGATTTCCCGGGTAACTCTGTTTTGAGCCCCCGGGCTTTTACGAGGCGTTTCCTTTCGAAACCTTCCTGTTTTTCACTCTCGTTCCTTTGTAGGGTGTGGACTTCATGTCCCACTGTATGTGTGTGCCTAGACTTAGGACTTTTACTTGAAGTTTTCGAAATTCCAAAATTTTGTTTTTCAATTTTTTGGTCTTTTTCCAATTTTTCAAGATTTTTTTGGTTTTTTGAAATAGAAAAATCTTTTTTTAGTTTTTCTATGGATTTTGAAAAGCTTGAAGTTGTAGGAGTGGACGACTTATCCCTTTGCCGGGATTTGTCTCTAATCTCCAATCCTTCGTTGAGTTTGAGATCGGTTTTTAATTCACGATCTGTATGTGCCTTCGAAGAGCTGCTATGTGATCGATGGGCTTTAAGCTCCTTGCTTAAAGCATCCATCTTTTGAAATATCTTTTCAATCTCATCGAGCTCTCTTTGAGCTTTATCTGTTTTGAAAACCTCTTTTAGTCTACTCAACGAAGATTTTTGTAGCTTTTTATCCATTTTCATGCAATTTTCCTAAGTATGCACGATTTTTGAAAAAACACTCTTTTTTTCAAAAATTTGAGTATAACTCGTTTGTTTGAAGTCTGCTTAAGTCCCGGGTCCCACCGGGCGTGCCAATTTGTAGACACCGAAAATTTTCACTTACGGGTTCTTAGGCCTGAAGTGAACATTTTCGCAATCTACATTCGCTTTATGGGCGTGCCAGCTAGTTTACTTTAACTAGCAAAGTATGTTTTGAAAATAATCTGACTTTTGAAAGGCGATTGTAGGCAAGCGGGATTTTTACGTCGCAGACCTTCTTGCACCGATGCGCAAGGGTTAGTCTGTACGCTTAGGGACTTCGTTTTGAAACAAGTTTAACTCAAAATATATTTTGAATGAAGAAGTGTTTTAAAACCTTTTGAAAACCATGCATTTGGGCGATTTCGACTTTGTAAGGGTTGGACGACCCTAAGTCTTTCAAATTTTAATTTACTTAGGCACGATGGGCGTGCATCGAAATAGCCTAAGTTTTGGCGTGTTTGCACGATTGATTCGGGTTGTTTTCAGATTTTAGATCACGTGGATTTGCACGTGCCTAAGTCTTTCTTTTTATCTCTTTATGGGCCACCTAGGTGTGTGTTATGAACACTCCACTACATGGGGCGAATTTGAGCAGGAGTACGGGGCTTGCTTCGATGCAATATGCGTCCTATCTCATGGTATGGCGTAGATGCAATGCAAACTCACGCTACTCCAAAGGGAAAACCCGAAATTAAAAGACAATGCCGAAGGGAAATTGCCGAAGGGAAATAACCGAAGGGAAATGACTTGTAAAGTAAATAGCCGAAGGGAAATGACTTGTAAAGTAAATAGCGAAAGGGGAAATATGGCTATATCTTAAGAGTGGAAAGGCTCAATTGTGTAAGTGTGTGTCGTGTATATATTGAAAGACAACGCACACGACTTGAACCTTAAAACCCGAATCTTAAAGACGTAGCCGAAAGAAATACTTTATATAGAGTACATGTAGGGGCTCTTACTTGGGTCTTGTAAATAAGAGCGAAGGCTCAATGTGTGTGCGTGCTTGAATTGAAAGACTTACACACACGACATGAAATGAAACCCAAATATAAATTGCAGTATGCCTTGACTAAGGTCTTGGGAGTAAGAGCGAAAGCTCAATGTGTGTGAGTGTAGAATTGAAGTACTACGCACACGACATAAATGAAACCCAAATATAACTGCAATAAGGCCTTTACTAAGGTCTTGGGAGTAAGAGCGAAGGCTCAATGTGTGTGCGTGTGGAAAATGGAAAGACAACACACACGACTTAATTAAAAACCCCCTTGACTTAAAATATATAAATATAACTATATATTAAGGGCTTGTTAGGCCCGTGTGTGTGCAAAAAGTGTACGACTAAGAGCGGAAAGGCTCAAGTGCACGTGTGTGTGGGTGTGTCAAACCACGTTATTACAATCGGGGGGAGACGAAGCTCCTTTACTACAACCCCGTATCAAAATTTAATTGAATATAAAGCAAGTTAATGTAATAGACCAAGTTTAGACACTTACAAATAGCTGGTCCATGTTCAACTTGCTTGCACGTGGGCTCACGGTTCACCTTGGGCAGCCAAGAGGGGGTTATCCTAGGTGGCTTTGAGGGAGGTTCTATGGGGCACGGTTAGGGAGGCAGTCGGGTTGGCAGGGAGGCGTCTGGCGCAGCAGACGGGCGCTTGGCGCTGGGCGCTGGCGGGCGTCTGGCGCTAGGAGGGGTCCTGGCACTAGAGGGACGGTAGGGCGCTGAGGGGCGTCTGGCGCTAGGATGGCGTCAGGGCGTGGGATGGCGTCAGGGCGCGGGATGACGTCAGGGCGCGCGGACAGGGCGCGGGGTGCACGGCAGGCGCGGTCCGGTTAGATTTAGGTTGGTTCAAGTCTAGGGTTAGGTTTGGTCGAACCTAGGTTGGGTTAGGGCTAGGTTTAGTTAGGGTTAGGTTCAGTTGGGGTTAGGTAGGTTCGAACCTAGGCTAGGTTGGGGTTAGGTTTAGAGGGGTGTAGAGAGAATGGCTAGGTTAGGTTAGGCTTACCTCTTGGAGCCGATCCTTCATGGCTTGAGCCCACGTCTCCACGGTTGTAGCCACTTGGTCCAGCCCACCTTGGTTGCAGCCCCTTGGTCTAGACCCACTTAGCCCACATGGCTTGAACCCACCTCACCCAATGAGCCCACATGGCTAGGTCTATCACTCCCTCTCTCTCCTCCCAAATATTTGCATGAACCCTTTACATGGACCCCCTCACCTCTATTTATAGAGATTTGAGGTGGGTCTTGGATTTGGGTTTGGGTTTGGGTTTGGATCCAAACCCAAATCCAAACACTATTTGGATCTGGATATTGGATCTCGGATATTTTGAGATCCGTATCCGATCCAAACCCAATATTTTTATGGATACGGATCTGGATATTTTGGTCCAGATCCGATCTAATCCAAACACTATTCCTTACATGGATTTGGATCTGGATATTTATGGTCCAGATCCAAATCAAAATTTCTTCGGACAGTCCTTCTTGGCTTCTCGAGGTGAACGATCTGTGCGGGCACTGGCTTCATCAACGCTCCGTCTGGTGCTGGGTTTTCCCCAACTTTGTCGTCTGGACTCCGTCTCGCCGTTCTGGACTCCGTTGAGCTTTTCATCAAACGGGCTAAGCTTTCTTTTGGTTTTTTATCAAGGAGTGGCTTCTGAAGCTTTGGGCTTGAATCCTCTTCGGGCCTAGGGTCTTCTTTTGCCTTCTGTACCTGTTTTCACATTTTAAACAGGTCGTCGTTTTGGCTCAAACGAGCTTTTTGGTGTTTTGAGAGTTTTTGAAAAATAGAAGATTTGGGGTGTTTACAACTGTATAGCAGTACGTGCCCCAGGGTGTTGTGAAAGCAGTTTTAGCCTGATCTCTTGGGGCTAATTTGATTTGGTTATATCTTGAATAGCCATCCATGAATGAAAACATTTCATGATTTGCAGTACTATCGACTATCAAATCAATGTTAGGCAAAGGAAAGTTATCCTTTGGAGTGGCTTTGTTCAGGTTTCTAAAATCGATGCATATTCAAATTTTCCCATTGGATTTTTGAACTACAACAATATTTGACAACCAATCAGAATACGCAATGGGTTTTGTAAAATCGGCTTTTAGCAGATCTTCTAAACCCTCTTTAACCTGTCATGCACGTTCGGATGAATCTTTCTAAGCTTTTGCTTTGTGGGTTTTGCATCCGAATCTAGGGGAAGACAATGCTCTACGACTCTTGGGTCTATACCCGACATGTCTTCATACGTCCATGCAAACACATCGATGTAGGTTTTCAAAAATGCAATGAATGATGATGCTTCATCCTCATGCAAACATGCGCCTATCGTAATGTGTTTGGGCTTTGTTTTACTCCCTAGGTTGATCTTTATGAAATCCCCTCCTACAACATTCTAAGGTTTTTCAAAATCGAGAATTTTATAAAACTCTGGGAGCTCGAAGGTTGGATCTTCCTCCAGGCTTTGATCATTCTCGGGAGTATTCAATCCTAGGGAATTTGAACTTGATGCTTGAGTTTTGAAAATACCTGGTTTTTGACTTGGAATTTCAACGGGTTTCAAAGCTTTTGGTCTTGTTATGAAGACAACTTTCTTTTCGAAATCCTTGGCTTTTTCCAAACTTTTTTCAGGAGCTCGTATATACAAGATTTTGTTTTTGGGCATTTTTGAATTTTCAATTTTTTTGGATTTTTGTAAGGCAAGGATATTTGGAGTGATACAAACAACAGTTTTTTTTGGTTTTTCCATCTTTTTTGAATGTTTTTGATTTTTGGGATTTTCCAATTTGTTTTTGAATTTTGAGTTTTTCTAATTTTTTTAATTTTTGGTTTAAGAAGGGATCTTCCATCATACCTACAAAGGAAAACGCCACAAGTTAGACTCTAAACAAGAGGTTTAAATCGTAGGTTTCTGCTTCACTAGGTTCCAGGGCACCCTTGACCTAGGTGGTCACAGGTGGGGGCTTTGGTGGTATTTTGAAAGTATAACCGATCCCATATCGGCTTGGGTTTGCCTTTGGCACTATGGGCTCTAGGAGACCCTAGTTTTGTGCCCCTAGACTTTTGTATGGCATATATCCCATATTCAATAGCATGTTCCATGATTTTTTGTTTTTTGAAAAATTTTGGTATAATTCATGATTTTGGAACTTGCTATCGTCCATGTTATGCTCATATGGCTTTTTGTCTAGGGTTTTTTGGAATGGACGACACTTGGTCTTTACTAGGATCGTGATGGTTTTGAGTGGGCGAGCCTTGGGGTTTTGAAGGACGAGCTTGGGTGGCTCGACCAATACTTGCCCCAGGTTGGCCTTGTGGGCTTGAGAGCTCGACAAGCAGGGGAAATTCTGTATTCCCTAAAGTTGAGGGTGACTCTCACCTAGAATTACCATGATTTGGTTTTCAAAGGAGATTTTTACACACCTATGGAAGGTGGATGGCACAACTCACAGGCTGTGTATCCATGACCTTCCCAATAATAGGTTATAGTGGGGGTGGATGTCCAAGACATGGAACACCCCCATGTGAGTTATCCCTTCGGTTTCCATGGGTAATTCTATATATCCTAAGGGTCTAGATGCATTCCCATCATATCCAGTGATTACGATGGGGCTTAGGTTTACGGAGGTCAAGGCGACTCCGATTTGATACGCCACGTGGAGCGGAAGGATGTTGAGACCTCCTCCCCCATCAACTAGGCACCTGTCCAGAGAATGGTGATTCAATACCACCTCGATATGCAGGGCCTGGTTGTAGGATTCATATGGTCTTTCGATATCCTCTTCCAAGAATACGATGGGCGTTTTTGCACCTATAGATGCCACTTGGGTTGACAAGGACTCCGGGGTTATGTTTGAAGTAACCTTGGCTCTTTCTAGAATTTTCTCTAAAACAAGTCTATGCCTAGGCGAGGTTTGTATCAGCTCTAGGATGAAAATGTTAATTGGAATATTTGAAAGATGATTTTCAAAATCATACAAGGGTAAAACAACTTTGCCTTTGTTAATTTTTGGCGAGATCCTAGGAATACATGCTTTTGAAGGGCTAGGAACACTGACCACTTTTTTAGGACTTTGTAGATGCGGGGGTTGATAGATCCTTTTGGACCTAGTCACCTCCCTCACGATCAACCTAGGGCTCGCGCCTATGGTGGCTCTACTCGTGTGCTTTGAAGCACCTTGAATTTGTAAAACAGGTTTAACCGGGGGCGGGCTTTTAGGCACTCCCCGGATTACTACTTGGGCGATTTTCCTATAAAAGATGAGAGATGGTGCACAAGTAGAAAACCCAGAATGATATGCATGTGCTAGACTCTTTGAAATTGTTAAAGCACATACCTCTTTGCCCTTCCCACTGGTACTTGTGTGGTTGGGAAAGGGTTCTTTGAAAATTACTTGGGCAGGCTCTGGTTCCTCAGTGACCTGGAGCCGGCCCTGCTCGATCAAGTTCTCAATCTTGTTGAGTAGGGAAAAACATTGCTTTGTATCATGGCCTTTGAGCCGATGATACTTGCAAAATCGATTTAAGAATCTCCCTTTGGAAGTGGTTCCCTCGGGAATCTCAGGGAGTTCGATCATTCCTTGGGCAAGTAGGACATATAGGACCTTCGACACAGGTTGCCCCAGTGGAGTATACTCTCGTTTTTCAAAAGCTTTTGTATTTTTTTGTCTTTTTTGTTTTCAAAACTCTCAAAATTTTTGGAAGTGCTCGCCGGGCTTGGATCTACTCGAACATTTGCAACTTTGTGGGGCTTTGCCCCTTTGTTGATCGTGGGTAACCCGTAAGTTTCGGGTTTTTCCAAGCCAGTTTTCGAAACCACACTCCCTTTCCACAAGTGATCGTAGGCGCCTTTCTTCAAATTTGTTTAAAAAAGGGATGCCTTTTTAATAAACTTGTGGAAAGTCGAGATTTCATGAAGGGAGAGAAGGGTTTTCAATTCATTTTTGAAATTATCTAGGATTAGCATTACTGCACACCCTTCTGATATGGGTTCTCGTACTTGCCCAAGGAGGGACCGCCATCGAAAGATGAATGCATATACATCCTTGTTCGATCCTTGTTTAGTATCCCTCAAAGTATTTAAAGTGGGCGTGACTTCTACGTTATGCGAAAATCTTTGCATAAAACAGTTCGCCAACTCTTCAATGATTGCGAACTGACTTAGATTGTAGGAAGCCAACCATTTTGAGGTTGTTCCTTTGAGGAAAAGGGGAAACCAATAAATCCACTTCATCGAGTCCTTCTTTTTCTTGTGGGCTCGACGAGAGAAAAGTTACAAGTGAGACCTAGGGTCTCTCGTGCAATCATACCGATGGAAATTCGGTATTTCATCGTCACTGTCTGTTTCATAATCTAAAGGAGGAAAATCAGACAGGGCGTAGGTTCTTTTCTCTTTGTTTTTCCCTTTTAGCTGCTGCTGTAGGGCTTCACGGTCCTTGTGAGTGAAGGACTCATGGTATTGGTTGCCCTCCATAGCGGAGGTCTCTTTGTGCTTTCGAGACTTTTCAAATTTCTTTTTGGCCTTTATGGGTTCGCCATGTGACGAACACGAATCAGCTACTTCAGCCTCTTGGCTAAGGGCAACGATCTTGGCCTCAAAATCCCTTCTCAAATACTCGATTTCCTCTTTTTTGTTTCAATTTTTTGAAAATCTCCTAGAGTGAGAACTTGATGTACGTGAGACATCGCTGGACACTTCATTAGAGTCTGAACTCGACATGACTCCAATGCTTTTTTTTAAAACCCAACTATGAAATGCACAAGACAAAGAGTTAAAATACTTTTCTTGAAAATTTTTCAAGAGGTCTGCTTGTTTGTATCGATTTTTCTTAAGACCCAGGTCCCACCGGGTGTGTCAATCTTTGTAGACACGCAAAAATTTTCACTCTGGGTTCTTAGGCCTGAAGTGAACCTTTTTCGTGTCTAAGTCGCTTTTAAAGGGCGTGCCAGCTAGCTTACTCAAACTAGCAAAGTAAGTTTTGAAATATCTGACTTACGGGGCGAATGTGGACAAGTGGGATCTTTTCGTTGCAAATCTTCTTGAAGGATCAGTTTGTACGCTTAGAAATCTCGATTTTAAACAAGCATGGCCTTTTTGAAAAGGTATGAAAGTATTTGATGGATTTGTTTGTCTAATTTCAGATTTTATTTACGTGGGGTTTGCACGTATCTATGTCTTTGAGTTTTATCTACTTAGGCGTGAGGTGTGTGCATCAAGTGCCTAAGTCATGGCATGTTTGCACGGGTTGTTCGGGGTTGTTTTTGATGCAAGTATGTGCACTATCTCGAGTATGGTGGATATGCAATGCAACTCACACAACTGAACCTTAAAACCAGAAATTTAAAGACATAGCCAAAGGGAAATTGTAGAAGGGAGATATAGATATAAGAGCGGAAAGACTTAATGTGTGCGTGTGTGTTGTGTATAAATGTAAAGACAACTCACACGACTTGGAATGTAAAACCCCGCTCGACTTAAGTGTAAAGTGCGGAAGGGAAATACGTATATATATATATGGGCCCGAAGGTCGCCAACGTGTGCGTGTGTGTTGTGTATAAATTGAAAGACAACTCACATGACTTGGAATATAAAACCCAGCCGAAAGGGAGATACAACTATATATATATGAGCTTGAAGGTCGTCAACGTGTGCGTGTGTGTTGTGTATATATTGAAATGCAACTCACACGACTGCAAATTAACAACCCGGAATTGAAAGACATACACAACTGAACCGGGAAAACTCACGCAGCTGAAAGTATATAGATATGTATATCTTAGTGGTTGTCGAGGCCAAAATGTGCGTGAGTGCTTGAGCAAGTGCTCGGGTGTTCCTTGGGTGCGAGTGTATAATTGAAATGACAAACTCACATGACTTAAACCTTAAAACCCGAATGAAATTGCAGCGTATATGGCTCTTACTAGAGTCTTTGGAGTAAGAGCGAAGGCTCAATAGTGTACATGGGTGCTTGGTGTACAAGATAAGAGCTAAAGCTCAAGTGCACTTGTGTGTATCGTGTACGATATAAGAGCTAAAGCTCAAGTGCACGTATGTGTCTCGTGTGCCAAGCAACCATATTACATTCCGGGGGTAGACAAAGCTCCGTTAATACAACCCCGTATCCGAATTGAATTAAGTAGAAAGCAAGTTAGCGTAAGGGACCAAGTTTAGACACTTACAAATAGCTGGTCCGTCTTCACTTGCTTGTACTTGGGCTTGTGTTTTACTTCGGGCAACAAAGGACATACTCCCCTTGAAGCTTGAGGCATGAAGTGGCTGGCCGGGCTTAAAGCTTGGTGGAGTTTAAGGCTTTGAGAGGTGGAGGCTTACGGTCGGGTGTTGCGGGTCTTGTGTGGGATAGGTGTAAACACCTCGAATTTTTCAAAAATCAAAAACTCTCAAAAACACAAAAAGCTCGTTTGAGCCAAAACGACAACCTGTTTTAAAATGTGAAAATAGGTACAAAAGGCAAAAGGAGACCCCTGACAAGAGGAGGAAATCGAGCCCGGAATTTCAGAAGCCACCCCCTGCTCAAAAAGAGAAGAAAAGAGAGCCCGTTTAGAGAAAAGCTAGACAAAAGGGTATAAGCATAATTTGGGTGAAAGAAAAGGTGCAAAGCAGCTCCAAAATACAGAAAGAAGCGAGTACCTGAGGAAGTCGATAGAAGTCCGAGACACGTCCCGTCAGAATGAAGAACAGAATCCGTGAGGCAATCTAAGTTCGATATCAACAGGAACCGGCTAGAAACCATAACAGCAAACCAAAATGAATGCTGAAAAAGTCCTGAAAAGCAGAACACCGGTTGGAAGAAAGACTTGGGGAAGACCCAGGCCAGAGTTGGGCCTCCGATGAATCGAAGCCCGCTCAAAGCCGACGGTGAAAAGCACCAGAAAGGACTAGAAAACCAAGGAGCAGAAGAAAAGTTTGGACTGAATCTAGAGCCAAAAATATTCAAATCCAGACCCAAATAGTGTTGGATTGGATCTGGATCTCAAAATATCCGAGATCCAAGATCCGAGATCCAAACCCAAAAAAAAATTTGGACTGGATCTGGATCTCAAAATATCCAAGATCCACGATCCATATCCAAATAGAGTTTGGATTGGATTTGGATACCTAGACCCAAATCCAAGACCCAATATCCAAGATCCATTTAAAACCTCTATAAATAGAGGTAGTGGGCTGGAAAAAAAGCAGATCCTGCGTGAGTTCCAGGGAGGTGCTTCACGTGGACTTCAAAAGGGGGGGAAGAGAGAGAAAGGCCTCCATAGGCCAAAAACGATTTTGGTTTGAGTGTTTGGGATTGGCCATTGAGGCCCGTGCTACACCAGCAAGGGAACGCCTTCTTCCAGCTGGAGTGGAGTTCGTGGTGGAGCTTGGCGGCTTGAGCGGAGGCTTGGAGTGGTGCTGCAACAAGGTAAGTCCCTAAAACCACTTAGACCACCTCTATTCTAACCCTTCTAGACCACCTAAACCAGCCCCTAAAAACTCCATTAAACCAGCCAAGTCCTGGCCGGTTTTCACCAAAACATCTACCCTAGACCACCACCTAACCTAGCTACCCTAAGACAACAACCAAGTTCGGCCACCACCTGGCTGAACTCCCACCTTAAACAACCAAGTTCGGCCAAGTGCTGGATGAACTCCACCTTGAACCCCATCAAGTTCCGCCAGCCTTGGCCGAACTCCCCTTTGAAACACACCTAGCTCGAGCCACCTTGGCTCGAGCCTTTTCCTAAAGACCCATGGCCTGCTAGAGTAGGCCATGTCCCACTTAGGACAACCCAAGGCCTGCCATAAAGGCAGGCCATCCCTCCAACAAAACCACGACCTCCCATTTAGAACCATCCAAGGCCTGCCCTAAAGGCAGGCCATTCAACCCTAAGACCACGGCCTGCAAGAGGAGGCCGTGTCCTCTTCAAAAGCCCCAAGGCCTGCCATAGTGGCAAGCCATTAACCTACCAACAGCCCACGGCCTACTAGTGCAGGCCGTGTCCTTTTTCGACCCAACAGGCCCGCCATTGTGGCAGGCCATATACCTAGCTAAACTTAGCCAACTAGGCCGCCCCTTTGGCTGGCCGCCTGTCATTAGAACTTGACCCAAACGTAAACTAAGCCTAGGACCAACTACACCCTAAGGCCAACTCTATCCTATACCTAAACCAAGGTCAAATGCTGGCCAAATCCTAAACCAAAACCTTATCACTCGAGCCACCTTGGCTCGAGTCATGCCTTACCCAAACTAGCCCCAAGTAGCCCCAAACCCATTATAACTTGCAGCTCTCGGAACTCCAAGTCTCTCCAAGCTCTCAAGCTCTCCGGCTTCGCACCCACACGCCTCGGATGCCATGAGATGATGATGAACCCGTCCCTTGTACAATCATAACTCAAGAACCTGAAAAAGTGTAAGTTGTTCGATATATATCAAGTCTCTTTTCCATTTAATTCAATTCGAGATACGGGGTTGTAATAACGGAGCATCGTCTCCCCCCGGAATGTAATAACGGTGCTGGACACATGAGACACACACGTACACTTGAGCCTTTCCGCTCTTATCTCGTATACAAGCACCACGTACACAATTGAGCCTTTTCACTCTTATCATATATATACGTATTTCAATTCAGCTAGGTAGTTACATTAAGTCGTGTGAGTTTGTCTTGCAATTACACACTCGCACCCAAGAAACACCCGAGCGATTGCTCAAACACCTCACACACATTTGGCCTCAGAATCCACTAAGATATCGCCATATATATATATTTTCTGCTGCGTGAGTTTTTCCGATTCAGCTGTGTATGCATTTTAATTCTGGGTTTTAAATTCAGTCATGTGTGTTGTCTTTCAATTTATACATACACACACATGCCACAATTGAGCCTTTCTGCTCTTATATATATCTATATCTCCCTTTTGCTGCGTTTTACGGTTTAGTTGCGTGTGTTGCATTTCAATTTATACACAACACCCACGCACATATTGAGCCTTTCCGCTCTTAAGATATAGATATATTTAAATTTCTGCAATTTACATTCAAGTCGTGTGAGTTGCATTCAATTTGGGTTTTTCCTTCTGCTAAGTTTTTAAATTTCGGGTTTTACATTCAAGTTGTGTGAGTTGCATTGCATACTCGCCATACTCGAGCTAGAGAGCATACCTGCATCGAACAAACCTCGAACAAAATCATGCAAGACGCCCAACTTAGGCCACTTCACACACACTCCACGCCTAAGTGGTTGAAACTGAAAGACTTTGGGTCGCCCAAATCAAAAACTCACCAAGTGCATGATTTCAAAAGGATTTTCAAAACACCTATTGGTTCAAAAATCGAATTTGAGTTTAACTTGTTTCAAACGAAGTCTCTAAGCGTACAGACTGACCCTTGCGCATCGGTGCAAGAAGGTCTGCGACGAAAAGATCCTACCTACAATTGCCTTTTAAAAGTCAGATATTTCAAAACTACTTCGCTAGTTTGAGTAAGCTAGCTGGCACGCCCTAAAAGCAAACATAGATAGCGAAAAGGTTCACTTCAGGCCTAAGAACCCGTAAGTGAAAATTTTCCATGTCTACAATTGGCAAGGGAGGTCATGGGTTTTGGTGGGGCTATGGCCAGGTGGCTGAGGTGCGGGGCTTGTAGTGGGGTTAGGTTATGGCGTTGGGGGTGCTGGGCAAGAGGTCACGACAGGGGTGTGATGTGGGGTGCGGTATGGAGTGTAAGGTGGTGGGATGGGGTGTGGAGTGTAAGGCGGTGGGATGGAAGGCTAGGAGGTGGTGTAGGCTAGGCTGTGGTGTGGTAGGGTGGCAAGGAGTCAGTGGTAGTGGTAGCGCAGTAGGTCGGCTTAGGGTGGTTGGCGCTAGGTGGGTGGTAAGGCGACAGGCGCTAGGCGGGTGGTAGGGCGACATGCACCAGGGAGGCGCGCGACGCAGGGGGCGCGCAACATTGTAGACACGGAAATTTTTCAACTCCGGGTTCTTAGTTCTGAAGTGAACCTTTTTGCACCTATGTCACTTTTAGGGCGTGCCAGCGAGCTTACTCAAACTAGCGAAGTATGTTTTGAAATATCTGACTTTTTAAGGCAATTGTGGACAAGTGGGCTCTTTTTATCGCAAACCTTCTTGAACCGTTGCTCAAGGGTCAGTTTGTACGTTTTAGAAAACTCGATTTTGAACAAGTATGACCTTTTTGAAAAGTATGAAAGTGTTTGATCGACTGGGTTTTATCTAGTTGCCGATTTTATTCACTTGGGATTTTGCACGTTCCTATGTCTTTTGGGTTTTATTGCCTTAGATGTGTAGTGTGTGCATCAAGTGCCTAGCTTTTGGTGAGTTTTGCACGGTTTTGCTCAAGGTTGTTTGATGCAAGCATGCACCCTATCTCGAGTGTGGCAGATATGCAAATACAACTCACACAACTTGAAGGGAGAACCCGAAATTTAAAGACATAGCAGAAGGGAAATTGCAGAAGGGAAATACAACTATATCTTAGGAGTGGAAAGGAAATACAACTATATCTTTAAGAGCGGAAAGGCTCAATGTGAGTGAGTGCTTTGGGTGTATAAATTGAAAGACAACTCACGCAACTTGAATTTAAAACCCAGCTGAAAGGGAAATATAGCTATAAGAGCGGAAAGGCTCAATGTGAGTGAGTGTTTTGAGTGTGTAAATGTAAAGGCAACTTACACAACTTGAATGGAAATCCATGCAACTGAATTTATATAAATAAGACTATATCTTAGGGGCTGCCAAGGCCCATTTGTGTGCAATGGTGTGCAACTAAGAGCGGAAAGGCTCAAGTGCACGTATGTGCTTGTGTACGATTAAGAGCGAGAAGGCTCGAGTGTATGTGTGTGTTTGTGTATCAAGCACATATGTTAATCTCGGGGGGAGACAAGCTCTGTTATTACAGCCTCGTATCAAATTGAATTGAACTTTAAGAGAGTAATGTAAAAGACCACATTTAAAAACTTACAGGTGGTCTGTTTGGGGTTCTCTCGTCACTTGGATCCGTCTTCCTTGGTGCAGCTGCTAGATGGGCCACTTGCTGCAACTCGTTTGGATACGAGCTCACTTGGGTGCAGCCGGGTGGTCTTGGACTTAGCTTGGGCTGGGTTTGGCCAAAGGGGTAGGTTTAGGTTGGTCCTAGTTTAGATCTAGGTTAGGTTGAAAGCTGGGAGGTGGGCTAGGTGCCGTCAACACCTAACTTGGCTAAGTTTTGGGGGCGAGGTAGGCCAAGGTTCAAGGCACAACTCGAGCCTTGGGTTAGTTCGGGCTACTAAGTGGGGCTGCGGCCAGGTTAGCAGCCGAGGGCTGTTGGGGATGTTCAAGACATGGCCTGCACTAGCAGGCCGTGGGTGTTTCTAAGGTGATAAGGGAGGATGCTGCTAGGTAGCACCTCGGCTGGGCTTGGGGGTAACGCAAGGCACGGCCTGCACTAGTAGGCCGTGTAGGGGTAAGGCCAGCGGAAAGGGGGGGAGCTCGGCCAACAACTGGACCGAGCTAGGTTGGGTGACTTAGGTCTTAGGGCGTGGCTTAAAGGGCAGGTTTAAAGCAAAGGTTTAAGGCAATGCTCGACCAGCATTTGGCCGAGTTAGGTGGTCCTTGGTGGGTTACGATTTTAGGTAGTTTAGGGTGGTTCTAAGCAAGGCTCGGCCAGCACTTGGCCGAGCTAGGTGGGTTTAAATGGGTATGGTTTAATGGGTTAAGGGGACTAGGTTTAGTGGAGTCTAAGCAAGGCTCAGCCAGCACTTGGCCGAGCTTGGTGGGTTTAAATGGGTATAGTATTATGGGTTAAGGGGATTAGGTTTAGTGGAGTCTAAGCAAGGCTCAGCCAGCACTTGGCCGAGCTAGGTGGGTTTAAATGGGTATGGTATTAGGTGGTTTAGAGGGTTAGGACAAAGTGGGGTTAAGGGTGATTAGGGACTAACCTTAGGTTGCAGCCAGGCTAGGTCCAAGCTCCCTTCATGCAGCCACTTCCTCGCCGTGTGCAGCCCATCCATGCCTCAAGGTGTAGCCCACACTAAGCCCTTAGCCACAAGGCTCAAGCCCACACTCAAAAAGCAAAGTCAAGCCACTATTTTGACTTGCTTCTCTCTCTCTCTCTCTCTCTCTCTCTCTCTCTCTCCACCCACCAAGATTTCACGTGAAAAATCCCCCTCTGGAGACCCCCCTCACGTCCTTTTATAGGCAAGGGGCTTGGATATGGATCCAGGATCTTGGACTTGTGTTCTGAAATCCGGATCTAGATCCAATCCAAAATTTTCTCTTTTTCAGTCCTTCTTGGCGTTTCGAGTCGGATGTTTTGTGCGGGCCCTAGCTTCATCAGTGCTCCGCCTTATGTTGGGTTTTTCCCAATTTCGTCGTCCGAATTCCTTCTCACCTTTCTGAACTCCGTTTCAACTGATTTCCACTATTTCAAACTTGGATTGCTTGTGATTTCGGGGATGCTTTTGGCTTGGCCTTTGATGCTCTGGGCTTGAAGTCCGCTCATGGCCTGGGCTCTTCTTTTGTCTTTGAAATTTGTTTTTTATCAGGCTAGGCTGACTTTTGAGCTTCTGAAACTGCCTTTTGAAGCTACTTTGGACCACACTTCACCTGTTCGTCTTGGCTTTTGCAAAATGGGACTTTTGTCCGTTTTTGAGAAATTCATATTTAACTGGGGTTGGAAAAATAGAGGTTTGAAACATTTTGAGCTCCTGGGTTTTCAAAAACTCCAAAATTGGCTTTTTGAGTTGATTTTCGAATAGGTGCTGGTTTTTACAAAATCTTTGGATTTTGGGGTGTTTACAGATGCCCCTCTTTGGCATTATCCAAATTTGGATAATGGCGAAGAAGATAACACCCCTATTTGTTTTCTCCCTGGATTTGATCTCGAGAATATGGGATCGTCCCAAAATTTTAAGAAAAAACATTTTCTTTTAAGCCTGGTAGGAGGAGATTTTCACCAAAGGAGACTTTCCTATGGGTTCCAGTCCTAATTGGGATAATGTATGAAGTGTTCATGCGTGAATATGCAAGTGAATGGATGAGACGCCAGGAAGGGTGACTTCCTAGAGACTAAATCAAATGGTCGAACCTTTGAGTCTTATGAAGACCTGCTGCTTCAAGTGAGCGGGCCTTATGTTGCTCGATGTTCGAGTTTTTGAAATTCATTTCAAGAGGGAAACTCCTTTTAGCCTCGATCCTAAGGACCTTTAGCTCTTTGTATTTGCCTTTACTTGAGTCTTAACACTCACTAATCTAGCAGAGGTTTTATAAGAAAACAAGCTAAATTTCAAAATTCTTACGCCTTACTCAAAACGTCGAATTCTCAAACAAGATGAAATTCAAGTAAGTAAATCCTATTTTTACTTTAGGATTCCTTGAAGTGAACCTATGTTTTACTCGGGATAAGTCACAGGGATGGAGAAAGAGATACCACGGTCCCTTCTGAAGCGTCCCGTGGTTTGAGACAAAGAGGTAGAAAACTGCTCTTTTTGAGCTTTTTGGCCTTTTCTTTCTTTTTTTCATAGAGGGTCTCCCTTCGGGAGTATTTTTTCTTTATTCCCTCTTTTCCATAGAGGAATCAATTTTCTATTTCTGATTCAGCTTTCTTTCTTTGGGAAAGAGATTAAGATAGGGATTTGCCTTTGTTTTGGCCAAATTTTCCTTTTGGAAGGAGAAGAGAAGAGGGGAGGACTTATCTCAAGGTCATACTCGATCCATTCTAGGTCAGCCTATTTAGAAATAGCACGTACTAATTGCAAGTATCTTGCTATATTGAACTAGGCCTTTCTTTGTAAGAAGGAGAATTTTGAAATGTAACCACGTATTTTTGGAAAGCTCCACTTTTTCACTAGTGTCGATTCTCTCATTCAGGGTCACACAATTTGCCTTTGATCCTTACTTTCGAGGTTTCAAAGCAGCTTTCCCTAAAACATTTTCACAAATGGGAATTTAACTCAGAAGGATCTGCTAAATTCCTACCTTCGACATCGGTTAACCAATAAGAATTGTTCGTGGTGGTTCCTCGCACAACATAAGGGCCATCCCACTTGGGCCGCCACTTTCCAAGTGGATGTGGGCCACGATGGTGGATGATTTTCAAAACGAGATCACCCACTTCAAAGTGGTGAGGTTTCATATGTTTCTCATAGTGTCGGGCTATCCTTTCCTGGTAGGCATGAGCATGATCCATAGCAAGGAGCCTTCGCTCATCTAGTAAGTCAAGTTCGGCCACCCTAGCATGCTGAAGCGTCTCTAGGGGATGGTTGAGTGCAATGGATGTATGAAATAAATGAACTTTGGTATGAATGGGGAGAATGGCGTTTGTGCCATAGACTAACTCAAATGGCGTAGCATTTGTGGGAGTTCGGATGGAAGTCCTATAAGCCCATAAGGCTTCATCCAGCTTCTCATGCCACATCCTACCCTTCTCTAAAGTCTTCTCAATAATGCTTATGAGAGTCTTATTGGTGGCTTCGGCTTGGCCGTTGCCTTGAGGGTAGTAGGGCGATGAGAAGTGGTGAGTTATGCCATACGTGTTGTACAACTTGACCATCTGCTCGTTTTGAATGGGGTGCCATTATCGGACACTAGGTCTCTTGGAACTTCAAATCGAGCCAAGATATTCTTTCTAATGAAAGCCACCACATGTTGCCCCTGGACATTGGTCAGGGAGGTGGCTTCGACCCATTTGGAAAAGTACTTAGTGGCTGCTAAAATGAACCTATGCCCATTCAATGCCTTTGGAAATATTGGTCCTACAATATCAAACGCCCACATGGTAAATGGCCAGGGGCTGACCACGAAATGCAATGAAGATGAGGGGATATGAATGGCGTGCCCATGCACTTGACATGGATGACACTTCCTAACATGATCGTGGCAATCCTTTTTCAGAGTGGACAAAAAATAACCTGCTCTAAGTATTTTCATTGCCATCATATTGGCATTAACATGACCTCCACATTCTCCATCGTGGAATTCGTGCATTATGATCCTGGCCTCCTCTTGGTCGACACACCTCAGTAAGATGCCAGTGAAACTTTTTTTGTACAGAACCCCTCCCAGAATTATATATCGGGTAGAAATTTTTCAAATGAATGCCTTATCTTTGGACGTGGCATGCTCGGCAAATCCCCCATTTTCTAGAAAACACTTTATGTGATAAAACCAAGGTTTTTCAGCAGAATGCGGGTTATTTTGGCAAATTTCCAAATTGTGTGTGGATGGAGTGGGTGCGTGCGATATCTCTAAGGATCGGGTTCCCGAAGTGGGATCGACCCTTAGGGCTGAACCCAAGGAGGAGAGGGCATCGGCAATGCCATTATCCTCTCTTCCTACGTGTGTGAGTGTACACGATTGGAATGACTCGACCAATCGAGTGGCCAACTTGTGATATGGCAGTAGTTTGTCATTTTGAACTTGCCAAATTTTTAAGACTTGGTTTATAACAAGTAATGAATCTTCAAAGACCTCAATGCACGCTGCCCCTAGAGTTTTCGAAACTTTTAAGCCTTGTATGAGTGTTTCATACTCAGCTATATTGTTGGAACACTCGAAATCTAGGCGAATTGCTGTGGGTATTTCACTCTTTTCATGGGATACGAGGATGACCCCAACACCTGCCCCTTGTTGGTTTCGTGCCCCATCGAAGTGCATCTTCCATACTTGGTTTTCAAAAGAGTTTGCCAAAATGTGGTTTTGAAATTGGTTTAGCAAGATGCCTTCATCAGGCATTTCATCAAGCGTGGGATATGCATCTTCTAAGGGAAACTCAGCCACGTAGTCAGCTAGGGCTTGCCCTTTAATGGAGATTTGATGATGGTATTTTAAGTCATACTCCATTAGGAGGAGTTGCCATTTACCCAACCTACCCGTGAGGATGGGTTTTTAGAACAAGTGCTTGATTGGATCAAGCTTAGACACTATCCACATCTCATGATCTAGGAAATAGTGTCGAAATTTCTGGTAGGCCCATACCAAGGTCAAGCACGTCTTCTCCATGGCTTGATAATTCCTTTCATAAGCTAGGAGAGTTTTTGAAATGTAATAGATGGCATACTCCCTGGGGGTATCATCCTCGTATTGAGCTAACAAGGCACCCAAAGCATTCGCATGCACAGAAATTTAAAGCAGAAGTGGTTTTCCTTGCTTTGGAGGGTTTAAAACAGGGAGATTAACTAAGTATGCTTTTAATCTTTCAAAAGATCTTTGGCAATCGTCATCCTTCAAAAATTTCGTCCCTTTTCTCAGCAGTTTGTTGAAGGGTTCGCATCTAGTTGCAAGGTTTGAGATAAACTTGCAAATGGATTGGAGGCGACCTTGGAGGCTACGAATCTGCGTGAGATTGGAGGGTGGAGTCATGTTTATGATGGCTCTACACTTAGAGGGGTCGACTTCTATGCCCCTTTGGCTTACCATAAATCCTAAAAGCTTACCGGATTCTACTCCGAACACGCACTTTTGAGGGTTTAGCTTTACTTTGTAAAGCCTAAGCCTTTCAAAAATCTTTTGCAAACATTCGAGATGAGTGCATCGAGTTTTTGACTTAGCCAAGAGATCATCCACATATACCTCTACGAGCTCATGAATCTGATCATGAAAAATCGTTGTCATGGCTCTTTGGTAGGTGGCGCCGGCATTTTTCAAACCAAAGGGCATGACTGTATAGTAGTACGTGCTTGTAAACACCCTGAAATCCCACGATTTTCTCAAATATGCTTGGTTTCACAAAAGCAGCCCCAATGGGGTATTTTGAGTTTGGAAACCTCGGAGCTTTCTAGACAACCCTGTACATATTTTGAACCTGTATATATGTTTTAAAACTCTATACATATAGCTTTTAGACTATAAACATTGTTTTGAATCCCCAAAAGCCTCCTGGCCTGACAAAAGCGGATCGAAAAGGCAAAGGAGAGCCCGGCCCTGAAGCATACTTCAAGCCTGGCATATCAACTCTCATGTCAAAAGCATCCTCAAATTCTCAGACATCCAAGCCCCAAATATCAAAAAAATGGTCAAAATGAACTCCTAAAGGTGAGAAGAAGATCAGACGATAATGTTGGTGAAGACCCAATGCAAGACGGAGTACTGATGAAGTTAGGCCCCGCACAAACTGTCCGTCTCGAAACGCCATGAAGGAATCAAAAAATCAGATTTGGGTCGGATCTGGACCATATATATCCAGATCCAAACCCAACATGTATTTGGATTTGGATTTGGATCTCAAGATCCAAATCTAATATCTGTATCCATGGCCCACATCACCTCCTCATAAATGGGGGTGAGGGGCCCACAATGTTTCACGTGAAATGCCTTGGAAGGCTTGGGTAGAGAGAGAAAGGGGGGCCATAAAGTATGAGTGAGAAAGTTGGTAGGCTTGACTTTTAGTCAAAAGTGGGTTTAGCCAAGAGTGTGGGTTTAAGCTTGTATGCACCTACACTTGACCTAGGGCTGCACCAACTTGGACATGGCTGCAACTGAAGCAATGGACCGGTGCCAAGGGATGGTTCCTAAACCTAGCCCTAAGCTAGCTCAACTCACCTAGCCATTTCCCCTAAAACCTAACCCAAACCTAACCTAAACCTAACCCTTCTCACCCAAAACCGCCCCAACCTCACCTAGCCGACCACCACCTAGCTAGACCACCTAGACCCTAACCAATTAAGCCTAAAGTAACCTAACTAAGTCCCTAACCACTATGTCCCATCCCACCTAACTGACCTACCCCAAACCACTAACCAACCCCCCTAACCGACCTACCCCAAACCGTGTCCCAGCCCACCTAATTGAAAATATCTGGCCCACAACCCACCAACCGACCTAGCCCTCAATCCCAGCCTATATAAGCCCCCTCCTTCATGCGGGTTCCCTCTCTCTCCACACCCTTGGGACCCAACCCTCTCTTGGATTTTCCAGCCCTTCACCCTTGGGACCCGGCCAGCACCTCTCTTCATCCTCTCCACTCCAGCCGACTCCACCACCTTCCACCTTCGGCGAGGAACTCCACCCAGCCACCAGCACTTCCTTCTTCTATCCGGCCACCAGCACTTCCTTCTTCCATCCGGCCACCAACATCACCTGCCGCCTCCTTCCTGGTTAGTACCCCACCTCAACCTCATCTAACCGCACCTCTCCACTTCCGGTCGAGCCTTACCTGTCCCCAAAACCTATCCCAACTCCTAGTTCCACACCTTAGCTCAGCCTACCTTCCCTAAACAAATCCCAACACCGCCGGCCAACACTCCTACATGCTGCAACCATCTACCTAAGGGACTCCCCTTGGCTGCCCAAGGCAACTCATTAAAGCCAAGTCCACTCAAGTTGAACATGGACCAGCTACATGTAAGTGCCTAAATTCGGTCCCTTATATGAACTTGTTTTATGTTCAATTAAATTTTGACATGGGGTTGTAATAATGGAGCGTAGTCTCCCCCCAAGATGTAATAACGTGGTTTGATACACAAGCACCCACGTGCACTTGAGCCTTTCCGCTCTTAGCTACACACCTTTTTGCACACACACGGGCCTTGACAGCCCCTAAGATATAGTTCTATTTATATATATTCAGCTGCGTGGGTTTTCATTTAAGTCGTGGGTGTTGTCTTTCAATTCTACACTCACACACATTGAGCTTTCGCTCTTACTCCCAAGACCCTAGTAAGGGCCATATTGCAATTTAATTTGGGTGTTTCATTCAAGCTGTGTGCGTGGTCTTTCAATTCCACACTCACACACATTGAGCTTTCGCACTTACTCCCAAGACCCTAATAAGGGCCATATTGCAATTCTATTTGGGTTTTACATTCCAAGTCATGTGAGTTGTCTTTACATATACACACAACACCCACGCACACGTTGGCGACCTTCGGGCCCATATATATATATAGTTGTATTTCCCTTCCGCTATGTCTTTAAGATTTGGGTTTTAAGGTTCAACTGTGTAAGTAGTCTTTCAATATATACACGACACACACTTACACAATTGAGCCTTTCCGCTCTTAAGATATAGCCATATTTCCCTTTTGCAATTTACCTTACGCAATTTCCCTTAAGCATTGTCTTTCAATTTCAGGTTTTCCCTTGGAGTTGTGTGAGTTTGCATTGCATATTCGCCATACCACGAGCTAGGACACATATTGCATCAAAGCAAACCCCATACTCCCGTGCAAAAATCGCCCAACTTAGGTCACTTGCGCACACACCTAGTTGGCCTAAATAGCATAAAATTGAAAGACATAGACACGTGCAAATCCCACGTGAAATAAAATTTGCAATCATACAAACAAAGCCCAAACACTTCATGTATTTTCAAAGAGGTTATACTTTATCGACTTTTGCCAAGCGTATATACTGACCCTTGCGCATCGGTGCAAGAAGGTCTGTGACAAAAAGAGCTCACTTGCTCATAGTCGCTCCAAACAAGTCAGATTTTCAAAACTTACTTCGCTAGCTTGAGTAAGCTAGTTGGCACACCGTCTTTTCATAAAACGACTTAGACACACGAAAAGGTTCACTTCGGGCCTAAGAACTAGAAGTGAGAATTTTTCGTGTCTACAGTGCCCCAGGGTGTTGTGAAAGCAGTTTTAGCTTGATCTCGTGGGGCTAATTTGATTTGATTATATCCTGAATAGCATCCATGAACGAAAACATTTCATGATTTGCAGTACTATCGACTATCAAATCAATGTTTGGTAAAGGGAAATTGTCTTTTGGCATGGCTTTATTCAGGTTTCTAAAATTGATGCATATTCGAATTTTCTCATTGGTTTTTCGAACGACTACGATATTTGACAACCAATTAGAATACGCAATGGGTTTTATAAATCCGGCTTTTAACAGATCTTCTAAACTCTCTTTGACTTGGGAATGTACGTTCGGATGTATTTTCCTAAGCTTTTGCTTTATGGGGTTTGCATCCAAATCTAAGGGAAGATGATGCTCTACAAGACTCGGGTCTATGCCCGGCATGTCTTCATACATCCATGCAAACACATCAACATAGGTTTTCAAAAATGCAGTGAATGATGATCTTTCATTCTCATGCAAACATGCGCCTATCTTAATGTGGTTGGGCTTTGAATCACTCCCTAGGTTTATCTCTGTGAAATCTCCTCCTATTGAATTCGAAGGTTTTTCAAAATCGAGAATTCTATGAAAATCTGGGCGCTCAGAAGTGGGATCTTTCTCAAGGGGATCTACTCACGGGCTTTGATCATTCTCAAGGATTCTAAATCCTAGGGAATTTGGACTTGACGCACAGTTTCTGTAAACGCCTGGTTTTTGTTTTGGATTTTCTACAGGTTTTGAAGATTTTGGTCCTTTTATGAAGAGGACTTTCTTTTCGAAATCCTTGGCTTTTTCAAAACCTTTACCAGGAGCTGCTAAATACAGGATTTTGTTTTTGGTATTTTGCAAATTTTCGATTTTTTTGGATTTTTGTAAGGAAAGAACTTTGGGAACTATACAAACCACTCTTTTTTTGAATTTTTCATCTTTTTCAAATGTTTTTGGTTTTGTGGACTTTTCCAAATGTTTTTGTATTTCGAGTTTTTCCAATTTTTTTGTGTTTTTGTTTGAGGGATCTTCCATCATACCTTCAAAGGAAAACGCTACAAGTTAGACTTTAAACAAGAGGCCTAAATCATAGGTTTCTTCTAAGATAGGTTCCAAGGCACCCTTGACCCAGGTGGTCATAGGGGGTAGTTCTGGTGGTATTTTGGGAGGATAGCCGATCCCAAATCGGCTTTGGTTGGCCTTGGGCAATATGGGCTCTACGAGACCCTGGTTTTGTGCCCCTAGACTCTTGTATGGCATATACCCCATATTCAACATGTTCCATGATTTCTTGTTTTTGGAAAAGTTTTCATATAAGTCATGGTCCTGGAACTTGCTATCGTCCATGTTATGCACATAAGGCTTTTTGTCCAGGGGTTTTTGAAATAGGTGACTCTTGGCCTTTCCTGGGATGGTTAATGTTTTGAGTGGGCCAGCCCTAGGTGGCCCCTGGATATACACGACCTTCCTAGGTATTCGAAGTGTGAGCTTTGGTGGCTCGACCAAGGTTTGCCCCAGGTTGGCCTCGTAGGCCTGGGAACTCGACAAGCATGGGGAATTCTGGATTCCCTAAAGCTGTGGGTGACTCTCACCTAGAATTACAATGACTTGATTTTCAAAAGGGATTTTGACACACCTATGGAACGTGGACGGCACAGCACGCAGACTGTGTATCTAGGGCCTTCCCAACAACAGGTTATAGTGGGGGTGGATGTCCAAGACATGGAACACCCCCATGTGTGCTATCCCTCCCGTTTCCATGGGCAATTCTAGGCCTTGAATAAGGTCTTGGGAGTAAGAGCGAAGGCTCAATGTGTGTGAGAGTGCTTGAATTGAAGTACTACACACACGACATAAATGAAACCCAAATATAACTGCAATAAGGCCTTTACTAAGGTCTTGGGAATAAGAGCGAAGGATCAATGTGTGTGAGAGTGCTTGAATTTAAAGACTTACACACACGACATGAAATTAAACCCAAATAGTATAGGTCGGCCCTTACTTGGGTCTTTCAAATAAGAGCGAAAGCTCAATGTGTGTGAGAGTGCTTGAATTGAAAGACTTACTCACACGACATGAAATAAAACCCAAATAGTATAGGTCGGCCCTTACTTGGGTCTTTCAAATAAGAGCGAAAGCTCAATGTGTGTGAGTGCTTGAATTGAAAGACAATGCACCCAACTTAAGCAAAAACCCTTCGAAAATGAAAGTATATATATACACTTATGTATTAGGGGTTGATTAGGCCCGTGTGTGTTCAAAATCGTGCACAACTAAGAGAGTGCACGTGTGTGGGTGTGCCAAGCCACGTTATTACAAGCGGGGGGAGACTATGCTCCGTTATTACAACCCCGTATCAAATTGAATCTCAAGCAAGTATACAACTAAAGACTGAGTTTAGGCACTTACGAGTAGCTGGTCCGTAGAGGCCTTGCTTGAGCGTGGGCTTGGCCTTCGCCTTGGGCTGCAAACGGGAGCTCTGCGAGGGTGGATGACAAAGGGTGCTGGCCGGCTGCAAGTGGGGCGCGTGATAGGCGCCTCGAAGGTAGCCGGCTGCAAATGGGTGTCGCCTTGATGTGGGGGATTAAAGGGGTTGGGCCAAGTGAGTGTGTAGGGTCACTAGGAGAGTCTAGAGTATTGGGGAGTATTTACCTAAAGGGAGTTTAAGGGAAGGCCGAATGGGAGTCTTATAGGGTGGCCGGATGTAGATAGGATGGTTAGGTAGTGGCCGGTGGTTTAGGTTGTGATAGGTTCGGCTAAGTGAGAATGGTGGCAACAAAAGGGCTGATGTGTAGGTAAGGTGGTGGTATGGTGGGTGGCTAGGAGTGGAGAGGGAGTAGAGAAGGAGTTAGGTAGAGTTGGGGGGTACTTACCGAATGGGGAGAAGGTGGTGGATGGAAGAGAGAAGCCGGGTGGTTGGGATGGAGAGCAAGTGGTGGCGTCCGGCTGGGAGATGGTGGTGGCGTCCGGCTGGGAGATGGTGGAGGGATGGAGAGCAAGTGGTGCAGGTGGGAAATGGTGGAACTCGGTTGGACTTGGGGAAGGAAGGGACCCGGCTGGAATGGGTGAAGCCACTAGATAGCGAAAAACCCGCCCCAAAGGGGGGGGGGTTTAAATAGGGATGGGTAGGTCGGTTAGGGCTGGGTTTGGGGTAGTGGTTAGGTGGTTTAGGTAGGGTGGTATTAAGATAAGGTGGGCTGGAAAGGGTAGGGCCAGATATTTTGAAAACTAGTGGTTTGGGTAGATTGTGGGCTAGGGGTGGTTTAGGGGTTTAGGGCTAGGTTAGGTGGTTGGGTTTTAGGGTGAGGTTTAGTGAGCTAGGTTAGGTGATTAGGCTAGGTTTAGGCTAGGTTTAGAGAAATTAACCTAGGTTTAGGGAAGGATTAGAGAAGTGGGTTAGGTGATTAGGTTGGGATTAGGCCGGGATTAGGGAAGTGGGTTAGGTGATTAGGCTCAGATTAGGGGTGGATTAGGGTGGTAGGCTAGGATTAGGCGTTTTGGGTTAGGTTTAGGTGAAGGAGCTCACTTAGCATGGCCCATAGACCTTAACCACCTCATGTTGGTGCAGCCCTAGGTTGGGTTTTGGCTAATTACAAGCTTAAACCCACTCAATTAGGCTAACCCACATGATTAACCCCAAACTTGACACACAAGTCAAGCTTAATTACAACACTCTTGATATTTTCCATCCCCACTCTCTCTCATGCCCAATATCCCACGTGAATTTCAAGTGGGCCCCACCTTCATTTATGAGAAGGTGATGTGGGCCATGGATATGGATATTGGATTGGATCTCTGGATCCAAATCCAAATCCAAATCCAAGTCCACATATGGGTTTGGATTGGGATCTGGATATATATGGTCCAGATCCAATCCAAACTGAACTCTGACTCCTTCGAGATGGGTTCGAAACGGACGATTTGTGCGGGGCCTGACAGCATCAGTACTCCGTCTGCGTTGGGTCTTCGCCAACATGGTCGTCCGCCTCCGCTTCTGCCTTCCGGAGATGACTTCAAATGATATTTTGATAAGAACAGGGTCTTGGACGTTCGAGATCCTGGGGGTATGGATGTGATACAAGAGCTGCTGTGCCGGGCCCTACGTGTGCTCCGGTTCCGGGCTCTTCTTAGCTCTCCTGGTCCTGTCTTGATCGGGCCAAGCCGCTTCGGGGTTTCAAAACATGTTTTAAAAGGTTTTAAAAGCCATATTGTATGTTTTTGAAATATAGAGTTCAAAACATATGTACAGGGTGTTTGGAAGGCTCCTGGGTTTCCAAACTCAAAATGGCCCTCTGGGGCTGCTTGTATAAAACCAGATGGATTTTGAGAAATTCGTGGGATTTCGGGGTGTTTATAGGCACTTACTTATAGTCGGTCCGAAGGTGACTTGCTTGAGCGTGGGCTTGGGCTTCACCTTGGGCTACAAGAGGGAGCTCCTCGAAATGGCATGACAAAGGGGTGTGCTGGCCAGGTGACAAGGGAGTGCGGGTGTGGCGCCTTGGAGCTTGCCGACTGCTAGGGGGGTGCTGTCGTGATGCTTTAGGCTGAAGTGATTAAGGAGGGTCACTAAGGTATAGGGAAGGCTCTATGGAAGGTGGCGCTAAGGGGAGCCTAAAGGAAATGTCTAAGGAAAAGGGCGTGGCTGGCCGGGTCGGCTATGATTGGCCGACTAGGGGTGGTTTAAATGGTGGCCGGCTAGGGTAGCTAGGGGATGTTTGGGGAATGGCGAGGAAACTAGCTAGGGTGCTGTGGAAGGTGGGGTTAATGGGTGACTAAGAGTGGAGGGGGCAGGTCCTAGGGAGCGAGGTAAGGTGGTTGGGTTGTCACTAAAGGGAAAGGTAGAGAATCGGGTGGTTGAGTAGTTGTGGTGTCTGGCCGAATGGGTAAGGGTGGCGGGAAGGTTGTATTGGCGAGGTGTTGTAGTGGTATGGGTGGTTGAGAGTGGAGGGGGAGTGAAGAGGAGGTACAGTTGGGTTGAGGTACTAACCGGATGGGTGAAGGAGGTCGGTGTGTGGAAGAAGGGCAGCCGGGTGGAAGGAAGGGAGCTGGCCGAGCGACTGTGGTGG
The DNA here is from genome assembly GCA_036023115.1 of Brasenia schreberi. NCBI lineage: Eukaryota > Viridiplantae > Streptophyta > Magnoliopsida > Nymphaeales > Cabombaceae > Brasenia > Brasenia schreberi. The sequence continues at coordinate 18,360,868 of JAYKKT010000059.1, forward strand.
CGATGTGGAAGGGAGCAGGCTGGGAGATGGTGGTGGCGTGAGGTGGAGTTGGTCGGGGGTAGTGGTGGTGCAGGTGGAAGAAGAGAGCCAGGTGAGAGAGGGTTTGGCTGGCCCAAGAGCTGGTTGGAAGAAGATGAAAAACCCGCCCACTAGGAGGGGGTTTTTATAGTTTTTCCAAGGTCGGTTTGGGGGTGGTTTTGAGAGGGTGGTAGGTGGTTTAGGTGGTGGTGGTGTGGTGATAAGGTGGGCTGGTTTTGAGGAGGGGCCAGATATTTTGTTTTAAGGGGTTTTAGGGATATGGTGTGCTAGGTTTAGGTGGGGTGGTTTAGGGGTTTAGGGCTTAGCTAGGTGGGTTGGTTTTGGGGTGAGGTTTAGTGAGGTGGGTTAGGTGTTTAGGCTAGGATTAGGGTAGGATTAAGGGAATTAGGCCAGGTTTAGGGAAGGATTAGGGAGGTGGGTTAGGTGATTAGGTTGGGATTAGGCCGGGATTAGGGAAGTGGGTTAGGTGATTAGGCTAGGATTAGGCCGGGATTAGGGTAAAAGGCTAGGATTAGGGGTTTTGGCTTAGGATTGGGTTAGGGAGCTCCCTTTGCATAACCCATAGGCTTCATTGCATCATGTTGGTGCAGCCCTAGGTTAGGTTTTGGCTAATACAAGCTTAAACCCATACTAATTAGGCTAACCCACATGATTAACCCCAAACTTGACACACAAGTCAAGCTTAATACAATTCCCCTCATGCTTATCCTCCCCATTCTCTCTCATGCCCATAATCCCACGTGAATTTCAAGTGGGCCCCACCTCCATTTGTGAGAAGGTGATGTGGGCCATGGATGTGGATATTGGATTGGATCTCTGGATCCAAATCCAAATCCAAATCCACACATACGTTTGGATTGGGATCTGGATATATATGGTCCAGATCCAATCCAAACTGAATTCTGACTCCTTTAGGCTGTGTTCGAAACGAACGGTATGTGCGGGGTCTGACAGCATCAGTACTTCGTTTGCGTTGGGTCTTCGCCAACATGGTCGTCCACTTCTGTTTTCACCTTCCGGAGATGATTTCAAAGGATTTTTGATGATAACAGGGTCTTGGATGTTCGAGATCCTGGGGGTGGATTCAACACGAGAGTTGCTGTGCCGAGCTCGTCATGTGCTCCGGTTCCGGGCTCTCTTTAGCTCTTTTGGTTTTGCTTTGATCAGGACAAGCCGCTTTGTGGGGTTTCAAAACATATTTTAAAAGGTTTTAAAAGCATATTATACATATTTTAAAACATGTACAGTTTAAACATATGTACAGGGTTTGTCTGGAAGGCTCCTGGGTTTCTAGACTCAAAATAGCCCTTTGGGGCTTCTTTTACAAAACCAAGTTTGTTTGAGAAGTTCGTGGGATTTCGGGGTGTTTATAGGGGATGTTCAAGACACGGCCTGCACTAGCAGGCCGTGGGTGTTTCTAAGTGTAAACACCTCGAAATCCCATGATTTTCTCAAATATGCCTGGTTTCACAAAAGCAGCCCCAAAGGGCTATTTCGAGTCTGGAAAACCCAGGAGCCTTCTAGACAACCCTGTACATATTTGCAAATCTATACATATAGGTTTTAGACTTTAAAATTATTTTGAGACCCCGAAAGCAGCCTGGCCTGACAAAAGCAGGACCGAAAAGGAAAAGGAGAGCCTGGACCCGAAGCATACTTCAAGCCCGATACATCAACTCTCGTATCAAAAGCATCCCCAAATTCGCAGACATCCAAGCCCAAAATATCAAAAAAATGCTCAAAATGAACTCCTTAAGGTGAGAAGAAGAGCGGACGACAATATTGGTGAAGACCCAACGCAAGATGGAGTACTGATGAAGTCAAGCCCCGCACAAACCGTCCGTTTCGAAACGCTATCAAGGAATAAAAAAATCAGATTTGGGTCGGATCTAGACCATATATATCCAGATCCAAACCCAACATGTATTTGGATTTGGATCCCAAGATCCAAATCCAATATCTATATCCATGGCCCACATCAACTTCTCATAAATGGAGGTGAGGGGCCCACAAATATTTCACGTGAAATGCTTGGAAGGCTTGGGTAGAGAAAGAAAGGAGGGGATACAGTATGAGTGAGAAAGTTGGTAGGCTTGACTGTTGGTCAAGAGTGGGTTATTCTTGTGGGTTTAACCTAGAGTGTGGGTTCAAGCTTGTATGCACCTACACCTGACCTAGGGCTGCACCAACTTGGACATGGCTGCAACTGAAGCAAAGGACCGGCACCAAGGGTGGTTCCTAAACCTAGCCCTAAGCTAGCTCACCTCACCTAGCCACTTTCCCTAAAACCTGACCCAAACTTAACCTAGACCTAACCCTTCTCACCCAAAACCACCCCAACCTCACTTAGTCGACCTCACCTAGCTAGACCACCTAGACCCTAACCAACTAAGCCTAAACCCACCTTAGTACACCTAATTAAACCCCTAACCACTATGTCCCAGCCCACCTAACCGACCTACCCCAAACCACTCACCAGCCCCCACTAACTGACCTACCCCAAACCATGTCCCATGCCTACCTTATTACAAATATCTGGCCCATAATCCCCCCAACCGACCTGGCCCAATCCCAGCCTATATAAACCCCTCTTCATGCGGGTTGGCTCTCTCTCTCTCTCCTCCACTCTCTCCAAGCTCCAAGGACCCAGCCAGCACCTGCCATTCCACCGCCACTCCACCACCCGGCCAGGACCTCTCCATTCCAGCCGACTCCACCACCTTCCACCTTTGGCGAGGAGCTCCACCCGACCACTCCTTCCATCTCCTTCCACCCGGCCACCTTCCATCCACCTGCCATCCTCTTCCAGCCACTCCAACACCACTAGCACCGCCTCCTACCGGTTAGTACCCCACCTCAACCTCATCTCACCCGCACCTCTTTCTTTCTTAGCCGCACACTCCCATCCACCCGCCACCTTTCATCCATCCCTTCTCCCTTCCACCTGACCGACCTGCACCATACCCCACTAGCTCTCAGCTGAACACCTCCCTTAGTCACCCACTTCCCAACCAAGCATCACCCAAGCCTAGTCCATCCACCTGCCATTCCACCGCCACTCCACCACCTGGCCCAGCACCTACCATTCCTTCCACTCGGACAGCATCAAGACACTGTAAACACCCTGAAATCCCACAAACTTCTCAAATAACCTGGTTTTATAAAAGAAGCCCCAAAGGGCTATTTTGAGTCTGGAAACCTAGGAGCCTTCTAGACAAAACCCTGTACATATGCTTTAAATTATATATAAAATATGTATAATACGGTTTTAAAACCTTTTAAAAGATGTTTTGAAACCCCACAAAGCGACTTGGCCTGATAAAAGCAGGACCAGAAGAGCAAAAGAGAGCCTGGAACCGGAGCACATATCGAGCCCAGCACAGCAACTCTCATGTTAGATTCATCCCCAGAATCTCGAACATCCAAGCCCCTGTTATCGAACAAATCATTCGTAATGATCTCCGGAAGGTGAAAACAGAAGCGGACGACCATGTTGGCGAAGACCCAACGCAAGACGGAGTACTCATGCTGTCAGGCCCCGCACAAATCGTTCATTTCGAACATACCCTGAAGGAGTTAGAATTCAGCTTTGGATTGGATTTGGACCATATATATCCAGATCCCAATCCAAACGTATATGTGGATTTGGATTTGGATTTGGATTTGGATCCAAAGATCCAATCCAATATCCACATCCATGGCCCACATCACCTTCTCATAAATGGAGGTGGGGCCCTCTTGAAATTCACGTGGGATCTTGGGCATGAGAGAGAATGGTGAGGATAAGATTTGAGGGAAATGTATTAAGCTTGACTTGTGTGTCAAGTTTTGGGTTAATCATGTGGGTTAGCCTAATTAGTGTGGGTTTAAACTTGTATGAACCTACACCTAACCTAGGGCTGCACCAACATGATGCAACTAGGTCCATGGGCCATGCAAAGGGATGCTCCTAACCCAATCCCAAGCTAAACCCCCTAATCCTAGCCATTTGCCCTAATCCTGGCCTAATCCTAGCCTAATCACCTAACCTACTTCCCTAATCCTTCCCTAATCCCAACCTAATCACCTAACGCCCTTCCCTAATCCTTCCCTAAACCTAGCCTAATTCCCCTAATCCTAACCTAATCCTAGCCTAAACACCTAACCCACCTCACTAAACCTCACCCTAAAACCAACCCACCTAGCTAAGCCCTAAACCACTAAACCACCCCACCTAATCCCTAGCACACCATATCTCTAAAACCACCTAACCTAAATATCTGGCCCCCCCTAAATATTTGGCCCACCTTATCCCCAAATCATCACCACCTAACCACTAAACCGTCCCCCCAAAACCAGCCCAAACCGACCCACCCAAGTCCTATAACCCCCCCCTAGTGGGTGGGTTTTTCAAGCCTTTTGGGCTAGCCGAGCCCCCTCTCCTCTCTCATCCCTTTCTCTCTTCTCTCACCTGCTCCACTTTGGAACTCTAGCCAGCTCCGCTCCACGCCACTATCACCTCCTGGCCAGTTTCACTCCTTGCCACCCGACTGCATCAACCTGCCGCCTCTTCCCTCATCCGGCTACCTCCCTTGGACACCCGCCACCTTCACCTCCCTCTCCGGTTAGTACCCCATCCTAACACCACCCTCTCTTCACTCCCCCTCCACTCTCAGCCACCAAACACCACCCTTCCTTAACCTAGTCTCCACTTCATCCAGCCGGCCACCACCTAACCACCTCCCACCATTCGGCCAGCCACAACTAACTGCACCACCCGCCACCCTACATCTCCCTTAGATAACCCCTAACATACACACCCTTAACCTTACCTCTTCCAATAAACCACCCCCTAGCCAACACCCTAGCTAGCTCCCCTTTATCTTCCCTAAGCACCCCTAACTACCCCAGCCAAGGCAGTAACACCCTGTAAACACCCCGAAATCCCACGAATTCCTTAAAACAAGCTTGGTTTTGTAAAAGCAGCCTCAAAGGGCCATTTTTGAGTTTGGAAACCCAGGAGCCTTCCAGACAACCCTGTATATATGTTTTAAACTTTATCTTTCAAAAACATATGATATGTCTTTTGAAAACTTTTTAAAACATATTTTTAAACCCCGAAGCAGCTTGGCCCGATCAAGACAGGACCAGGAGAGCTAAGAAGAGCACATGTCGAGCCCGACACAGCAACTCTTGTATCTGATTCACACCCCCAGGATCTCGAACGTCCAAGACCCTGTTCTTATCAAAATATCCTTTGAAGTCATCTCCGGAAGGCAGAAACGGAGGCGGACGACCATGTTGGCGAAGACCCAACGCAGACGGAGTACTGATGCTGTCAGGCCCCGCACGAATCGTCCGTTTCGAACCCAGCTCGAAGGAGTCAGAGTTCAATTTGGATTGGATCTGGACCATATATATCCAGATTCCAATCCAAACCCATATCTGGACTTGGATTTGGATTTGGATCCAGAGATCCAATCCAATATCCATATCCATGGCCCACATCACCTTCTCATAAATGGAGGTGGGGCCCACTTGAAATTCATGTGGGATATTGGGCATGAGAGAGAGTGGGGATGAAAAATATCAAGAGTGTTGTATTAAGCTTGACTTGTGTGTCAAGTTTGGGTTTAAACATGTGGGTTAGCCTAATTGAGTGGGTTTAAGCTTGTAATCCACCCCTAATCCCAACCTAATCACCTAACCCACTTCCCTAATCCCGGCCTAATCCCAACCTAATCACCTAACCCACTTCCCTAATCCTTCCCTAAACCTAGATTAAGTTCCCTAATCCTAGCCTAAACCTAACCTAATCACCTAACCTAGCTCACTAAACCTCACCCTAAAACCCAACCACCTAACCTAGCCCTAAACCCCTAAACCACCCTTAGCCCACAATCTACCCAAACCCCTAGTTTTAAAATATCTGGCCCAACCCTTTCCAGCCCACCTTATCGACATACCACCCTACCTAAACCACCTAACCACTACCCTCAACCCAGCCCTAACCGACCTACCCATCCCCTATTTAAACCCCTCCCCTTTGGGGGCGGGTTTTCAAAAAAGGGAGCCCTCACCTCGGCCCAGCTGACTCCACTCTCCACCTGCTCCACCAGCTCTACCTGCACCGCCACCTTCCCTCTTCCATCCACCACCATTCCCCAGCCGGACGCCACCACCTTCACCCAATCGAACCAGCCGATCTCCCATCCACACCCGGCTTCTCCTTGCCTTCCACCGCCTCTCCCCATTCGGTAAGTGCCCTGCACCTTACCTAGCCCCTTCTCTACTCCCTCTCCACTCCCAGCCACCCACCATACCATCACCTTACCCACCCAACAACCCCTCGCCGCCATCACTCCCACTCGGCCCAACCTTAGCCGTCCCAACCGTTTGCCCCCTACCTAACTCACCTCAACCATACCCGGCCACCCTATTAGATTTCCTAAGACTTGCCTGTGACACTCCCTTAAACCTACTATTCCCACTATCACCTAGCCCCATCCCCTAGCTAGCTACCTGCCCATACTCCAGCATTAGTCACCCTAGCAGCCCGCCACCACCACTTTAACTTAGCCGAACCTAGCACAACTCAAACTGCCGGCCACTACCTTCCCCTAGGTGTCCCATTCGGCCTTCCCACAAACTCTCCTTTAGGTCCAGTTTCCCTAAACACTCAACTCCCCTAGTGACCCTAAGAACTCACTTGTTCAGCCCCTTTAACCCCCAACCTCGAGGCGACATCCACTTGCCACCGGCCACCTTTGAGGCGCCCATCCCGCGCCCCACTTGCAGCCGGCCAGCACCTTTGGTCACCTATCCTCGCGGAGCTCCCGTTTGCAGCCCAAGGCGAAGGTCAAGCCCACGCTCAAGCAAGGCCTCTACGGACCAGCTACTCGTAAGTGCCTAAACTCGGTCCTTAGTTGTATACTTGCTTGAGATTCAATTTGATACGGGGTTGTAATAATGGAGCATAGTCTCCCCCCGCTTGTAATAACGTGGCTTGGCACAACCACACACGTGCACTCTCTTAGTCGTGCACGATTTTGAACACACACGGGCCTAATCAGCCCCTAATACATAAGTGTATATATATACTTTCATTTTCGAAGGGTTTTGTTTAAGTTGGGTGCGTTGTTTTTCAATTCAAGCACTCACACACATTGAGCTTTCGCTCTTAGTTGAAAGACCCAAGTAAGGGCCGACCTATACTATTTGGGTTTCATTTCATGTCGTGTGAGTAAGTCTTTCAATTCAAGCACTCTCACACACATTGAGCTTTCGCTCTTAGTTGAAAGACCCAAGTAAGGGCCGACCTATACTATTTGGGTTTCATTTCATGTCGTGTGAGTAAGTCTTTCAATTCAAGCACTCTCACACACATTGAGCTTTCGCTCTTATTTGAAAGACCCAAGTAAGGGCCGACCTATACTATTTGGGTTTCATTTCATGTCGTGTGAGTAAGTCTTTCAATTCAAGCACTTTCACACACATTGAGCCTTCGCTCTTACTCCCAAGACCTTAGTAAAGGCCTTATTGCAGTTATATTTGGGTTTCATTTATGTCGTGTGTGTAGTACTTCAATTCAAGCACTTTCACACACATTGAGCCTTCGCTCTTACTCCCAAGACCTTAGTCAAGGCCATACTGCAATTTATATTTGGGTTTAATTTCATGTCGTGTGTGTAAGTCTTTCAATTCAAGCACGCACCCACATTGAGCCTTCGCTCTTATTTGCAAGACCCGAGTAAGGGCTCATATACATAAGCTATATACATATC